>CM053029.1:363489390-363561890 GCA_028564925.1 Lithobates sylvaticus | reverse complement strand
AGAGGCACTTGTACATAAATAGATGGTATTCTGCATACGTTGGTTGTAACGAGTGGTTATTTGAGTTACCGTACCCTGTCATCACAAACCAGTCTGCCCATTCTCCTCTGACCTCTGACATCCACAAGGCATTTTCCTCCACACAACTACCACTCACTGGATATTTTCTCTTTTTTTTCAGACCATTCTCTGTAAACCCCAGAGATGGTTGTGCGTGGAAATCCCAGTAGATAAGCAGTTTTTGAAAAACTCAGACCAGCCTGTCTGGCACCAAAAACCATGCCACATTCAAAGTCACTTAATTCCCCTTTCTTCCCCATTCTGAAGCTCGGTTTGAACTTCAGCAAGTCATCTTTGCCACGTCTAGATACCTAAATGCATTGAGTTGCAACCATGTGATCGGCTGATTAGCAATTTGTGTTACCAAGCAATTGAACGGGTGTAACTAATAAAGTGTGTGAGTGTATATCACATCACACATTGCACCATATAAATGTAAAATGAATCAGAGAAAAACAAAGATGTATACAAGACAAAACAGTATACAAATGTGAAGGAAAATTTTCATTTCAAATACATCTAAAACTTGCAGTTACATTATTCTTTATAATAGGTTATGTTCAAATGGTAAGAGAACCTTACCTTTTTTCCTTCTCCATATATTAGAGGGAATTTTAAATCATCATCTTCAATTGTCTTGTAGGCCCTGCATGTTAGAAATGGTTGAAAATTAGAGTCACCGATATTCTTATATGAATCAAAAACATAGAAAATACACATGACCTTTCTTTAGTAAAAAACAGCTAAATTATTTACCGTTAAAATTCTTCACTTCAACTGAGGCAAACATGACACCTTGACAGTACCCTGCTTATGAGTGACAGACATCGCTGATGTCAACTGTTTGCTCAGCACCCAATGTAATGAATGCAGCACCTCAGGTATGTTCAGAAAACACCACACTGTTGTTGACAGCTGTAGTCATGGTAGACATCAATGATGTGTTTGAGATGAGATAAAAGCAGTAATCACAGAAGAGGACTAGCCTAACAATAAAAATACTGTTAGATTTCTACTTTTACCTTTCCAAACAGATGGCAGTTGGGATATAATCCAGACAGCCCAACCTGCAAAAACTCAGATTCTTTAGCAAGGCAGTGGTCATCTTGGAGGTGTGTTTGGGGTCGTTATCATGTTGGAATATTGCTCTGCGGCCCAGTGTCCGAAGGGAGGGGATCATGCTCTGCTTCAGTATGTCACAGTACATGTTGGCATTCATGGTTCCCTCAATGAACTGTAGCTCCTCAGTGCCGGTGTTGTGTCGAATACTGTCCCCCGTCGGATAGTGTCCGCCCTGTACTGCGCTTGTGCAATACAGAGGACAAGGAGACCCTGAAAGTCTCCAAAGATGAACGGCGCCTGTGCACTGAGTCCAGGTTCAAGCCCTACCATCCAAGTGGACATAGAGTTAGAATAAAAAATTGCCAAGCGTAATGAGGCCGTGCCCGAAGCGCGGCGAGCGAAGCGAGCCCGAGAGGGGCCCTCTTACATCATCTACCGTATGTCCACTTGCATGGTGGGGCTTGAACCTGGACACAGGGCAGAAGGTACTATCAAGTGCACAGGCCCCGTTATCTTCAGAGACTTTTTGCGTCGCCTTGTCCTCCGTACTGCGCAAGGGCTGCGCCTGCGCAGTGCGGGGCGGACACTATCCGATGGGGGGACAGTTCTTGGCAGAACACAGGCAGCACTCATGCTGCCCAGACCATGACACTCCCACCACCATACTTGACTGTAGGCAAGACACACTTGTCTTTGTATGAAAAAGGAAACAGTGGTCATGGGACTTTAACCACTTGCCGATCGAGCCATAGCCGAAACACAACTACAGCGTGGTCGGGTTTTTCTGGGAGGGCGTCCATGGACGTCCTCTCAGAATCTTGCTCTTGCGTGCCCCCTGGGGCGCACTCCCTGAAATATCCCTGACTGCCGGGTCCGGAAGACCCGACGCATCACAGATCAGGGTAAACGGTCGCTGGTAACGATCACTTGTAAACAAACTGGCGTCATTTCATGATGCCGGTTTCTCTCTGTACAGCTCGGTACAGTGCGAGGGGAGAGATTGCAGCAGCGCTGTGGGCTGGATGTGTAGTGCCCACAGCACTGCTCTGTGACAATACTCTGCCCATACTGTGCAACACTCTGCCAATTAATTTTAAAAGAAACAAATAATTATTTTTTTTTTTTTTTTACAGAGTTTTCAGTCTTTTTTGATTTATAGCGCAAAAAATAAAAAACCCAGCGGTGATTAAATACCACCAAAAGAAAGCTCTATTTGTGTGAAAAAAGGACAAACATTTCATATGAGTGCAGTGTTGCATGACTGAGTAATTGTCATTCAAAGTGTGAGAGCACCGAAAGCGGAAAATTGGTCTGGTTAGGAAGGTGGTTTAAGTGCCCAGTGGTCAAGTGGTTAAATGAGGCATGTAACTGCTCGAGAGTCAAGATAACATGAAGTAAATGGTATAGAAAGTTTATTACAATCCAAGAAAATAAAATCTACATAATCACAGAAAAACACAGTACATGGTAATGAATCACAAAAAAAGTCATAAAAACCAGCTGACATATAAGAAGCACATATTAGAACACAAAAAGATATTGTATTGATGCATGATGACATATGCACAATAATGACACAACCAAAAATAAATATAAATTGCAAGAACCAGACTGTCTTGGCATCCTTGGAAAATCGCAATGGAACTCGGTGCGTTTTGTGGAACACATCCACTCATCATGAGTACAGTATAAGGAATGTCTATAATAGTGAAAAAAATTAAAGTGGAAGTAAACCCTCCTATCGTTTTCAGCCAAGGAAGCTGCCATCTTTGCCTCTGTTTAATCTTCAACTGCCACGGTGCTGCACATGTAATCCGTTATGACACCAGCCATTGGATGGTTTGACTGTTTGGTTGAGAGCACAGCCAATTCGCAGTTAGCATTCCCGGCATGCCTTTTTTTTTTAAACTGTTAAATCGATGGGTTTACTTCCGCTTTAAAAAATATATAATATAATATAATAGCATATGGTCAAAATTATTGAACACTTTCCTATAACAGGAATGAAAGATCTAGGAGACACACTCTATATCACTCATGTGTGCATGTATATATATATATATATATATATATATATATATATATATATATATATATATATATTTCTTTAGATTAGTCTGTGCGCGAGCTGTTCCTGCATCCCACTATTCCATGGACTTTTCTGCTGTTTTCTGACCTGCCCCTCTGGCTATCCCGTTGGTATGAATGGGTCATTCCTGCCTCAGCCCCAGATCAGACATTGCTGTCACCCCCTTTCTCTCCCTCCCTTTGGGAACCAGGTTAATTTCCAGCTGACTAGTAAGTACCAGACTGCTTGTCTCTCCTAGTTCACGTCTTTCATTCCAATTATAGGAGAGTGTTCAATAATTTTGACTGTATACTATTATATATTCTTTACTTTTTCACTATTATAGACATTCCTTATACTGTACTCCTGATGAGTGGACGTGTTCCACGAAACGCGTCGAGTTCCATAGCGATTTTTCAAGGATGCCAAGACAGTCTGGTTCTTGCAATTTATACATATTTTTGGTTGTGTCATTGTGCATATACCCTCATGCATCATTACAATATCTATTTATATGTTCTATTATGTGCTTTTTATGTCAAGCTGGTTTTTATGACTTTTTTGTGATTCATTACCATGTACTGTGTTTTTCTGTGATTATGTAGATTTATACTTGGATTGTAATAAACTTTCTATACCATTTACTTCATGTTATCTTGACTCTGGGTAGTGACATGCCTCATTTAAAGTCCCAGGACCACTGTTTCCTTTTTCATATAAAGTAATTTAGGGATGGAGGCATGTCACGGTGGTGATAAAAGGTCATATCTCTTGCTATTTGACACTTGTCTTTGTACTCCTCACATGGTTGCGGCCAC
Source organism: Lithobates sylvaticus (assembly GCA_028564925.1). NCBI lineage: Eukaryota > Metazoa > Chordata > Amphibia > Anura > Ranidae > Lithobates > Lithobates sylvaticus. Next base: position 363,557,882 of record CM053029.1, on the reverse strand, counting down.
ACACGCTTGACACCATCTGAACCAAATGAGTTTATATTGGTCTCATCAGACCAGAGGACATGGTTCCAGTAATCCAAGTCTGCTTGTCTTCAGCAAACTGTTTGCAGGCTTTCTTGTGCATCATCTTTAGAAGAGACTTCCTTCTGGGACGACAGCCATGCAGACCAATTTGATGCAGTGTATGGTCTAAGCACTGACAGGCTGAACCCCCCACCCCTTCAACCTCTGCAGCAATACTGGCAGCACTCATACGTCTATTTCCCAAAGACAACCTGTGGATACGACGCTGAGCATGTGCACTCAACTTCTTTGGTCAACCATGGCAAGGCATGTTGGGAGTGGAACCTGTCCCTTTAAACTGCTGTATGGTCTTGGCCACCATGCTGCAGCTCAGTTTGAGGGTCTTGGCAATCTTCTTATGGCCTAGGCCATCTTTATGTAGAGCAACATGTCTTTTTTCAGATCCTCAGAGAGTTCTTTGCCATGAGGTGCCATGTTGAACTTTCAGTGAATAGTATGAGAGCGTGAGAGCGATAACACCAAATTTAACACACCTGCTCCCCATTCACACCTGAGACCTTGTAACACTAACGAGTCACATGACACTGGGGAGGGAAAATTACTAATTGGGCCAAATTTGGACATTTTCAGTTAGGGGTGTACTCACTTTTGTTGCCAGCGGTTTAGTCATTAATGGCTGTCTGTTGAGTTATTTTGAGGGGCCATCAAATTTACACTGTTATATAAACTGTACACTCACTACTTTACATTGTAGCAAAGTGTAATTTCTTCAGTGTTGTCACATGAAAAGATATAATAAAATATTTACATAAATGTGAGGGGTGTAGTGTGTGTGTGTGTGTGTGTGTGTGTGTGTGTGTGTGTGTGTGTGTGTGTGTGTGTGTGTGTGTGTGTGTGTGTGTATATATATATATATATATATATATATATATATATATATAAAAAAACCTACTTTACCTTGCATAATATGGATATCAAGTAATTTTTTTTACTATTTTTGAATAAATACTTTACTTGTACAGCAATCCCGTCTCTTTTTTCCTTATACATGGCCTGTGGGAATACCTGATTATTATTTATTATGCACTTGCCTTTTCACCGCAATGCACCTCACCCTCTTCAGTATACGGTTATATATATATATATATATATATATATATATATATATATATATATATATATATATATATATATATATATATATATATATATATATATATATATATATATATATATATATATAAATTATTATATTACAAGACTGCTGCTTTTGTTGTTATAATAAAAGATTGCTGCTTTTCTACATATTATGTTTACTGCTGATATATAATATTGGGGATCACACAAGACGGCTGCTTTTGTATATATTATATTTACTGCTGATATTAGATCAGCAGTAGATATAATATATACCAAAGCAGGAGTCTATTATATATCAGCAATATTAATTATAGACTGCTGCTTTTGTATATATATATTACAATTTACAGCTGATATAAAATTCAGGGACACTGGTCTGGTCTCCATCTCTTCTATTTCCTTCTCAGGTCCGTGTGGGACAGGCAGGGACTGACTGTGACAGGCTCCTCTTCTCTGTAGTGGGTGGGAGGTGGAAATGATGTCATAATAAGTTGTGCCCTCATTGGCTGGAAGCGCCTGGCACCTGTCCTGGCACACTCTCAGCGGCCACAGCCTAATCCTATTTGTGATCCGGATTGGCGGTGAACTTCCACCAATCCAGGTCATGCTCGCTCACAAGCAGCACAGATGACCGTGAGGACTGGCCCACACACACTTGAGTAAATATTACTACAACTACATTTACTATGAGTAAATACTATAGCAGGGGTCAGCAACCTTTTTCCACTTAAGGGCAAGCTTCAATGTATGTGAATGCATGGAGGGCCGCATTCACCTGCTAGCAAATGAAGATAATAATAATCCCAACATAGTAATAATAACAGTACAGGTTTATCTCACTTTAAGGTTCTTCACTAATACAAAGCCAGTTCACCCTGAGGGAGCATGCAGGTTCACTCCCTCAATACTCTGGCATCGCTGCAGGGTTTCTCAATGAGAGATGATCTCATATGTTTACATTTGATATCATCTCTCATTGGACGAGGCGATCATGTGGTAAATGGCCGCTGTGATTGCCCATTTACCATGATCTGTGATACGCCATCACAGATTTTCCCAGATGGGCACCGAAGGGGGAGCGCGTTTCCGGGAGGACATACATGGACGCCCTCCAGGCAATTAAGGCCTGCGCTGTAGCCATCTTTCAGCTATAGCGTGGGTGTGAGGTGGTTAAAATGTCTGTGGGCTGGGTGCACATAAATTCATCATGTGCACTAACGGGCTGGACATTTAGCAGCCCGAGGGCCGTGGGTTTCCGATCCCTGTACTATAGTATCACATAGGGGATGATATACTAAAACTGGTGCAAAATCTGATAAAACTCAGCCAATCAGCTTCCACATTTTTTGTCAAAGCTTAAAGTGTTACTAAACCCAGTAATAAGAAAATAGGTAATCTGCCCCCCCCCCCCCCCTAGTTCCCACAGCTTATAAATATTATTTTTACATTCAAATACCACCACTATATACCTTTTTGGTTGATCTGTATACCGTAGTCACGTGATAAACTGCAGAGTCTGTCCGAGTGCTAAGTCTTCACTTAGGAGACGATTTCCACTATAGCCTGTCCTCGTACTGTTATGGAAGGCGGATTATCCACCAATCAAGATGTGGCATCCCACCCACTGTGTTCTATTTTAGAGGGAGGGACTGGGTTGTCATTTAGGATCTGTATACATGCCCAAATGTGTGATGTCAATACTATGTGACCTGACTAGCTCAGCTCAAACAAGAAAATGTTCTCTCCAGCAATAGAGGCCAAACTGAGCATGTGCAGCGGTACTACCCTCATTGTTTCTTATCTGGCCTTGCCAAGAGTGACCCTGCAGGAGGGGAAGGATCTGTGCATACAGGATCAAAGAGCCTTTTTACACAATACAGAGGATTAACCCCTTAATTTCCACAGTGAGTATAACAAGCATGCTATTCTGCATATACAGACAGACTTTACTGTTATGGGTAACACTTTAATTGAACAAGCTGAACTTAGAAGCTGACTGGCTACCATGCACAGCTCCACCAGAGTTTGCACTCTTCAGTTTTAGTAAATCAACCCCATTGCTGCAAACACCAACCACTGGCGATAATTGGAGTATTCTGACAGTCCCATCCCAGCTCCGATGTGCTTGCCGCTCTTCCTTCATTTGTGAGTGCACTACTTTTTTTTACATTACTTGAATAAACTTGAAATGCCACACTGTTAGTGTACCTCAAGCCATCTTTTTGAAAAGTAAACATACTGGTAAAAAACTGATGAAACTGAAAAGCTGGTGGAAAAATAGAAAAAGATGCTACCATAAGAAAAGCATCTTCTTTTATTTCCCTTCACTGAAAGGAACGGATTACCTCTGGTTCAGGGTGATGTAAACTGCTACCAAAAGTTTTAGGAAAAACAATGAATTAAAGTCCTCCAGCTTTATAACTGCTGGAAATGATACTTACTCTGGAGAAAAAAAAAAGAACAAAAAGGAATATAAACCTTTAGAAGAGCCCATCCATTACATAACTTTCAGCTGACATTCAACCAATTGAGTCATCGCTGGAGGTGAGCGATTTGTGAATCTTGTCCTTGAATACAACGTATTCTGCCACGATCAAAAATGCTTTGTTCTACAAAAGCATTTAAAAGATATCTGAAGAGTAAACCAGGTAGAAGGAAACATTTTATGTGAGCCCTGGGGACTTTTCCCAGTACAACTGAATGAACATTCATAGAACAAGTACAGTAATGAAGGACTGCTAAATCATCACCTTGGGTGCACCAAACATATTCTATGTATTAAACGGGCTGTACAGCTTAACATTAACCCCAACTAGAAACTATTTATTCATGAGCTTAAATTTACCAACTGTTAAAGAAGAACTGCAGGAATTATTGTCACAAATGACCGCAGAAAGTTAATGTGTTAAACTGCACTCATCCCTATACTGACCCCTTTTTTGAAGATACAGCGCTCAGAAAACCCTGTTGTGGTGCAGTGGTATTGTTAGCCTTTAACGTGGTTGTAAAGGCTGAAGATTGTGTGTCTTCATGTATTTTATGCATGAAAATACAAAGCATCTTCTGTGTGCAGCAGCCCCCCCCCCCCCCGCCAACCGCCAATACTTACCTAAGCCCAATCTTGATCCAGCGATGTGCACCAGAGCCAAGGCTCTCCCGGGTCTATCCCACCTCACTGGCTATAGGTTTCCACTGCTGTCAATCACAGGGAGCGGGGCTGAGCTACGCTCGACAGCGCTGGCATTGCAACTGTGGACACCCAGCTGTGGCTTCACAGCTGGGCACCCACTGCGCAAGCGCGAGCGGCACCGCGCGCCGTGATTGGCCGCACAGTCATCTGGGACACGTGACAGGTCCCAGATGACTGGGGAGCTCTTCCTGCACTGAGGGGAAGTGATGTCACCAGCCTAGGCTAGGCAGAAGGCAGACTACGAGGGACCCCCTAGAAACAGGCATTTAGAGGTATGTAAAGAAAAATTTTTTTTCCAATTATTTTATTTTCATTTTTTTTATTTTCATTTTTTTTAGGATTTTTAAGCCTTTTTTGTTTTTTAGGGAGAAACACCACTTTAATTTTTCATAATGATGGGGTCTTATTAAAAAAGAAACCCTACCCAAAACAGAAAATGATTCACTAAAATGCATAGTGGAATCACCTAGTGGGTTTCCATCCGGGAGAATTTTATGCTCTTGGGGTCCCTAGCCAGGAAATATGTGACCACTGTTCTCACAGATTTCCTGGCTAGGGATCCCAAGAGCATAAAGAGTGGTCAATAGATTTCCAGTTTTAGTCCATTGTAGTTTTTTACTTGTGGTCCCCTTGCATATTGAAGTCTCAATAATGGGGGTGATGAAATGACTCCTCATCCTGCCTACCCTCTGCATCAGCTCCGATATCCTCTGCTGTCTACTGCACCCTGTACTGATCCTGCTCTTTACCTTGGCTGCCCTCTGAACCCCTCTTCTCATCTCTACTGCTCCGTTTGACCCCTTTCACATTCAGTCAGGCATCCAGTAGACACCTTCTGTGTGAAATTCTAATTCTACCCTAAATAGTCAATGTCAGGGAAAAGCCCAACAGAAATATTGTGGTCTCTTGCAATGAAGAAATACTGAAATGGCTTTCAAACTTAAAGCGGAGTTCCACACAATTTTGAGAGGTGGTGTTAAACGAAAGACCACCTCTCAACCCCTCGTTTTTGGATATTTAAAATATTTTTTTTTTACTTTCTAACTTACCTTTTTTAGAAGTACTAAGAGTACTTCCAATCCAGCCAGGCCGTGGCCAAGGAAGTTGCACCCTCTTCTGAGGCGAGCCCCCCGTTGTCTTCTGGGATATGTGTGTGTCCCAGAAGACAAGCTGGCCATTCGCAAAGTGCCGCAGGACTCGCGCATGAGCGGTCGGAAACCGGCAGTGAAGCCGCAAGGCTCCACTACCAGTTTCTCTTAGCTGGAATGGCGGCGTGGCACCTGATCCGATGGACGGATCGGCCTCGGGGGACCGACATCGCAGGCTCCCTGGACAGCTAATTGTCCTTATTAAAAGTCAGCAGCTACAGAAAAAATAAAAAATTTCGGCTGGAACACCGCTTTAAGTAAGGTGCAATTTTTTCCAAAATACCTTTAGCAGCCCCCTCACTGATTTACTGCATGCCTGTAATTGTCTTTAAACAGCTGATAACTTTTGAAATAAAAAACTGAACTTTGCTTAAATATATTCATTTAACGCTTGCACCACATTCCTTATTGAATAAATAAGCCAAAAAAGTCAATTATTTGTAATTGTAACCAATCCCACAGAGAACTGCAGCACTGGAGGTATGGGAAGAGTGGTTTCATGTCTCATGTACAATAAAACAAGCTCTGAAATGTTATACTTGGGGACTTTTTTCTGACAGCTAGCTTATTCCTATCATCATATCTAAGCAGCTGGTATGCGATTTGGATCAATATAACACACAGAAGAATGTTGCTGCATCTAGTTTCATTTCAACTGATTTTATTAATACATGAAAAAGCATAATACATTCCTAGTGAGCTTCCATCACACCATGAGATTCAATACATACAACTAGTATGTCAAACATTAGCTCTAGTTAATCATTTCTGTCTCCTTGTGTAATGTTGACAAAGAATAATAATCACTTATTTTTGTTTCAATAGAGGAACCAGAAGCCTTCACAGTAAAATAAAGGGTCAGTGTGAGGCATCCAAAATGGATTTATAGTGAAGTTTCTTTTAATCAGATCCTCAGAGAATGAAAACCCTTCTTAGCTGGAAGAAGAGAAAAATAATTCCCTAATGCCTGGCAGCTTGGCAGAACTCCAAAATCTCAACAAAGTGACTGTGAAAGAACAATATATTCTTGCATACTAATACATTTAATTAAATGCAATCAACTCAGACATGCTTAGAGGTACATCATTCTGACATGTATCTCTCCAGAGGGGAACAAATAAAGGTGCATTTTGTACTTTTCTGTACAAACTATTTTATAAATATTCAGTAGACATTATAGGATATATTTACTAATATATTTTAAAATACTGGTAATTTAGATGCAGGACTGTGTTGGCAACAACCATGAAGGAACACAATGTGTGTATATTATATATACATACACACACACACACACACATACCGTATTCATCAGCATATAACACGCACTTCTTTCCCCTTAAAATCAGGGGAATCGTGGGAGCATGATATACCCCGATCTCCGCTGATTGTAAGCGGAGCGAGCGCCGCCGATATACACATTGTCATTTGCAGCCTTTCCCCTAGTGTCATTGCAGTGTAAATATGGCGCAGCCGAGATACACAGAGCCGGATGTCCTGTGTATCTCGGCTCCGCTCGCAGTCACGCCCAGTCCCACCCTATGATGGACATAACACAGGTCCAATGGCGGGACTTGGCGTGACTGTGAGCCGAGCCGAGCCGAGCCGAGCCTAGCACACTCGGCTATGTGTATATCGGTGGCGCTCGGCTCCTCTCGGCTCTGCTCACAGTCACACCCAGTCCCGCCATTGGACCTGTGTTAAGTCCATCATAGGGTGGGACTGGGCGGGACTACGAGAGGAACCGAGATACACAGGACATCCGGCGCTGTGTATCTCGGCGGCACCATATTTACGCTGCAATGACACTGACAAGGCTGCAAATGACACTGGGGCAAGGCTGCAAAATGACACTGGGGCAAGGCTGCAAAATGACACTGGGGCAAGGCTGCAAATGACACTGGGGCAAGGCTGCAAATGACACTGGGGCAAGGCTGCAAATGGACACTGATTAAGGTGCAAATGGACACTGATAAAGCTGCATTGATGGGCATTTAAATGTAAATTTGTTTTCCTTAAAGCGGTTGTATACACACACACACACACACACACACACACCTTATAATTGCACATGCTCAGTTTGGTCTTTATTGCTGGAGAGAACATTTCCTGCTTGATCAGAGCTAATCAGGCCTAGATCCTAAATGACAGCCCAGTCCCTCCCTCCTCTACCATGCCTAGTAATAAAAAAAAGAACACAGTGGGTGGGATATTACATCTGGATCGATGGATGATCTGCCTCTCAAAAAAGCATGAGGACACAGGCTGCATTTCAAGGCTGCTATATACTTCTGATGAGAAAAGGTACTTAGCAGTTTATATTTACTAAAATAATTGCATTTCCATGTTCTGTGTACTGTGGGAGTCCAGATATGGTGAATGCAGGTTACTGGGTTTAGTAACACTAAGTATTAACATTCAGAACAATAAAGCAATTGAAACAAGCTCATTCATATTTGTAGATATAGGCATGTAGAGAAAAATATCTTCACATTTCAAAATAATAGGAATTACCGTATTTATTGGCGTATAACACGTACATTCATTTTAAGAGGGAGGTTTCCGGAAAAAAATAATTACATTTTAAATAAGGAACTTTGAAGAAAAATAAGGGTCAGTGCCCATCAATGCAGCCTGATCAATGCCCATCTGCAGCCTCACAAGTGCCATCAATGCAGCAGCCTCGCCATTGCCATCAATGCAGCAGCCTCCCCATTGCCATCTATGCAGCAGCCTCGCCATTGCCATCTATGCAGCAGCCTCGCCATTGCCATCTATGCAGCAGCCTCGCCATTGCCATCAATGCAGCAACTTTCTGTGGATGCAAAATATTGGTGGTTTGCCAGCCTTCTGTTGTGGTCTTGAAAGATGAATTACTTCACAACACATGCAGCTAGAGCGTCAGGGATGGCTTTTTATGAGCTTTTACTCCTTTAACCACTTCTTGAGCATGCTATAGCTGAAAGCCATCTACAGCACGGTCGTCCAGTTCTGGGAGGGCGTTCATGGTTGTCCTTCCAGAATCACACCCCAGCGTGCATCCAGGCTGATCTGTGATCGCTGTGTCCTTCGGTCCAATCACAGCGGCCCTTTACCATGTGATTAGCTGTGGCCAATCACAGCTGATTGTATGAAAACAAACTTGCTGGTTATCGGTATTCCTTTCCTCACGCACTGTCACAGTGAGAGGAGAGCCAGTAACTGGGAAGCATGACATGGAACATTTACACTCATAATCAGGGCACTGATCATCAGTCTCCTGATTATCAGAGCAGTCACAACAGTGCCCATCAGTGCAGCCTCATCAGCGCACATCAGTGAAGAAAAATTACTTCTTTGCAAAATTTTATAACATGAGCAAAGACTTTTATTTTTTACCAGCCTTTTTTCGTTTGTTTAGCGAAAAATAAAAAAACCCAAGTTGTGACTAAATGCCACCAAAAGAAAGCTCTATCTGCCTCAAAAATAATTATAAAAATGTCATTTAGTTACAGTGTTGCATGACCGCGCAATTGGCATTCAATGTGCGACAGCACTGAAAGCTGAAAAATGGCCTGGGCAGGATGAGGGTGAAATTACCTGCTATTGAAAAGGTTACTGTCCATAGTCTGGGTGTAATTTAAAGCCCTAGTCTACATTTGACTATATCCCATATTTGAATGTAACCGGAAAGATGGTAATTTTCTACAGCTTCCCACCCTCAACCTCCCCATTAAGCATTCTGTAATCTTTCGAATTAGATGTTGCTGTGTGGGGCACCGCCTGCACAGCCGCATCATCGATTCAGAGACCCATTCACAAGGATCTGTGAATGGAAGACTCGAGTCCCATCAGCCACCGTAGCAGAGGTACTTGTAGATCTCGACAAAGCACACATGCAGTGATGTCACTACACTTCTAGTCTAAAAATAACTTCCTCCAGACCCATAATGGTAAGTCCCTACCTCGGTCCAGACCTGGGGCTAGAAGAAGAGTTTGCAGGTGTCAGTACACTGCACCCCTCAATGCACCGTTCATGGTTGCAAAGCTCTGCAGGAACCATAGCAAAAAACAATAATGCACATTTTTCTTTTCTCGATGTGGGTGCATGTTTTACTTCTTTCCAAAAAGGTGGACTACATCAAGTGTATTTTGCACTCTCCTGTCAGTAGAGAACATTAAGTTACACAAAAGAAACATGTAAAAGTAACAAATGTCTTACCAGCCTGTCATATTGAAGTCTCTGTATAGCATCATCTTGCCCAGCTCCTTGCGTTGTACTCTTCTTGGAAATTCTAAATGTGTGAACTCATTACCCAGCAGGTGAGGCTGCAGAAAAGCCTAGAATTAAAGAAGAAAACACTTGAACGCTTTGTAACTGAAATCAATACAATATACAAAAATCATTAATAGTAAATGAAAAAAGCTTATGCATTTTCTTACAGCTAGCTAAAATGTTTTTATACTGTTCTGTGGCTTTTATCAAATTAAATCATGCACCCAAAATTTTACATCTCTTGGAATACAGTGATGAAATATTTCTACAAGTGTTCCCAAATGAGCTCAGTTGCTTCAGACTTTAGAAAGTTAAAAGGATTGAAGATTACCATCTGGCATTTGTACTGGTCCAATTAGTGGACTGGTTCCAATCTGAACCACCAAAACTGTGGCACAGACTTGAAGGATCATCACTAATTCGCCCTAATCTGAAGTGGTGGCTGATGAGCACCCCACTAGGTCGACCAATACCGACATCACTACCCCCCTCCATGAAATCAGCAGCACACGCATGGAAACCCATCCCATACATAGCTCACCCACCACCCCCCCCCGATACCTATACCGATCAAAACACTTCACCACCTTTCATCTGATTTATCCTTATCCACGCCTGGGGATTAAATCCATTCACGACTTATTTCAGGGCCCCCGGCCAAAACCCTTCCCCCTCCTATAACGGGAATTTAAGCTTCAACCCACGGAACTATTCACCTACATCAGGGTCAAACACTGTCTGGCATCACTACACCTCCCTTTATACTCAATTCCCCCGAAAGCCTGGGAACTACTCTCTGGGCCACCCCCCAAAACTAAAGGAATATCAATATTCTATTACCTATTACACCACAAACTTGGCTTCACAAAAACAACCTCCCACATACACTGGGAAAAAGATCTAGGCCAATATTACACTGAACACCAATGGCAAAGAGCTCTACAATCTATATACAAAGCAACTAAATGCTCCGTTCTGTAGGAACTCACTCAAAAAGTGTCCCTTAGATGGTATCTAACCCCTGCAAAACGTGTGTCTATCAGTTCAGCAACACAAGACAAGTGTTGGAGATGTTGTTCAACCAAAGGCGACATGTTCCACATTTTTTGGGAATGTAGTAATCTTCGCAAATATTGGGATATTATCTTTCAAATCATATCAGACATTGTCAATACACAGGTTCCACCCTCACCTGACCTCGCAATCGTGAACCTTAATATTGAATCTATACCACAACCCACCAGACATGTTATTACACACATCTTGCTAGCTGCGAGATTGAGCATCACTAGGCTGTGGAAAACAGATAAAGTCCCGTCCATTGAACACACACTTGAACTAGTAAATCTACACTACAACTATGAGCTAGCGATGGCCTCCAGTGAGGGTACTCTCAGTAAAATGATGAAGGCATGGTTTCCGTGGTCAAAAAGGTCTGGAGCTGCAAATTTCTTATGATGATGTAATTGACACCTTGTGTTGCTATGGCCAATTTTGTATTGTCTTGATAGCAATAATATAGTTAGGTTTGTTACAAGCATATGTTTACAAAGGCCCTTCCCCCTCCATTGATATGTAAATAAACCAGATGGATAGGCCTGGAGCTGAGCAGAGGAAGTTGGTGTATGCAGGAAATGGGTGGGAGATGCTTGCTTGGGGAGAGTGGGAAAGAGACATGTGTTTTAGGACAGGGGGAGAGTTGTGTCTGGAAGGACAACGAGGAAGACATGGCTTCCAGAAGCTGGAGAACTTTGTGACTTGGACTGAGCAAAGGACCATGGAGGACATCTTAACCCCTAAGTTGAGTAATTGTTTAGTTTACTTAATGTGTACAAATTGTACATGCTTATATGTGTAGGCATATATTTTGTAAGCCATAAGTTGTGTTGTATTGTTCATCCTACAGTTTGTATGTGCAGATTTTTCCCTGTTTAGTAAAGCAATGATACACTTCAGAAGTCTAAGCTTCCTTGGTTTTACCACAAGAACTTAATAGATAGATGCAAAGCATTACAATGGGGGCTCGTGGCCTAGATTTGTGCTAAAATGTCAACTGAAGCAGATCTGTTTTCTGTGGAGTATTTTGTTGCTTGTGCTGGGGGAAGATGCTGCGTACACTGTTAAGGAGCAGTAAGGCTGCAAAGGTTTCTGGTGTCCAGGACATGAAGGCGTGCACCCTTCCTATCTGGGCCAGAAATAGTCAGTGGATGTCTGGATAACTTTGGAGACTGTTTAGGAGTTGGACTCTGACCAAGGAACTATGAAGGACATCTTGACCCCTAAGTTGAGTAACTGTTTAGTTTACTTAATGTGTACAAATTTTACATGTGTAGGCATATATTTTGTAAGCTATAAGTTGTGTTGTATTGTTCATCCTACAGTTAGTATGTGCAGATTTTTCCCTGTTTAGTAAAGCATTGATACACTTCAGAAGTCTAAGCTTCCTTGGTTTTACCACAAGAACTTTATAGATAGACGCAAAGCATTACACACCTACATTCTTGGAGGAGGAGCAACCTCACATTCTGAGGGACCATGTTTCTCAGTTAACTCCTATCTTTAAGGAAGTTTCTGTTTGTTTTACCCATAGTTATCGTAACTCGTCTTTATATGTATTTAATACTTACTAAAACTGTACCTCAACATACAATGCTTACATTGTTTACTCCTGTTTTACGACAAACAATAAAAACAAAAAAAAAACGATTGAAGAAAAAAAAAAAAGGACTGGGTCCCACTCAACCACAGGACTATTGAAAATGTAAAAAATAGGGAATCTATCTGTAAGAAAGTTACACTCTTGGTAAGGCTTTTCAGGACAGCACATACGTAAGAACACAGAAAACTCAATGTTAGAACCCATGGGAAGTGGTCAGATGATTAAACCCATTGGTTGAAAGTGGACACTGACTGGTGCTTGCATGTCCCCTTATTCTCTAGGAACATTTACCTATTAGATGCACCAAGTTGTGGTTCTTTTAGGGAGTTCACAAAGGAATGCATCAGCTTCATATTTTGTAACATGATAGGTCTCCGTAAAAAAAATCCTGCACTGCAGTTCTAAGCACGTGCAAATTAATGTAAGCAAATAAAATGTACTTTCCAGCCAAATACAAATGCCGAAATGTTTTTGTCATTTGCCTGCCAAAATGTTAAAACCTATTAAAACATCAAGCCATTTTATTTTTTCAACAATTGTTTGGCAATATTGCAGAAATTAAAGTGCCAATATCTTTATAAAGTACAAGAAAGTCTGTTGGCAACAGACATCAGGTAATGTGCAATTACACTGTGACACTATTAGATAAATACTTGAGATCTTAAAGTTGGATGCATCCTACAAGTGAAGTTTTAAAACTGTAAAGCAGCACGTAAAATATTAATATATCCCAAGGTGCGATACTACCCTGTTTCCCCGAAAATAAGACCTAGCGTGATTGTCGGTGTTGGCTGCAATATAAGCCCTACCCCCCAAATAAGCCCTAGTAAAAGTCCTTGTAGGTCTTGTTTTCAGGGTAGGGCTTATTTTCGGGGAAACGGTAGGGCTTATTTGGTGGGTAGGGCTTATATTGCAGCCATTACCGACAATCACGCTAGGTCTTATTGTAGGGGAAACAGGGTATCAAATTGAAACACCTCAAAAATAAATCAGCTGACTATGACCCTTTGCATCCCAGGGAGCACAGTTAAATATTCCCACTGTCTATACTTCACCAATGTGTCGGTGACACAAAGATCTGCAGCTACTCCAGTTAAATAAGTTGTAAAGTCAGATTTTTTACATACATTCTATGCATTAAGATAAAAAGCCTTCTGTGTGCAGCAGCTGCCCTCCAGCCCCCTAATACTTACCTGAGCCCCATCTCTGTCCAGCGATGTCCACTTCAGCCATCCCAGACTCTACTCCTGATTGGCTAAGACACAACAGCAGCGCCATTGGCTCCCGCTGCAAATTTAAAGTCAGTAAGCCAATCAGGAGAGAGAGAGAGGCCAGGAGAGCCGAAGAGTGACCCAGAGAGGAGGAGGATCTGGGTTGCTCTGTGCAAAACCCATACACAGGGCAGGCAAGTATAACATGTTTGGTATTTTTAGAGAGGAAAAAAAAAAGATTTTACAATCACTTAAAAATCTCCACAAAATAACTTACTTTGTGGATGAAGGCAGCCAAAAAAGTTTGTAGGGTGAACTGCTATATATTTAACAGTTCTACTCTGGTGTATTTGATCAAAAAAGATTTAGATGTTTATCCAGTAAAAATGTTGGAATTAGAATAAATGAAATGCTGTTAGATATGCAACCAAAAGTTATATGTTCCATAAAAGATGAAGAAGTGATTCAGCTACTTTGAAGATTGAAATGGGAAACAGGGCAACATTCTTATTATGGGGGCTTTTAATAACTCGGATATTGATTGGGCTAATGGAGCAGCACACTCAACAAAGGCCTATGATTTCTGGAACTGATTGCAGGACAATTTCACTGAAAGCCCCAACTAGAAAAAAAAAATCTGTTGGCTGTATTCATTTAAAAAAACACTTGGCTCATTACAGATGTGCAAATTAGAGACAATTTGGGTAATAGTGATCATAATATAATTACATTTGCCTTAAAGGATAAGTTAACCTTTCAACCTTTTAAAAAGCAATTATAAATGCACATTTGTTTGGAGGTAAAAAAATGTGCATTTTTTTTTTTTGTTTCAATTTTTTTGGGAGCCTGTAAAGCATTGCACCTGCGATCAGACAGATTACAGATGTAATGCAGGGCTCTTGTAGACTATGTGTAAGCTGTCTGCTTGTACCTCATATGGCTGGCAGTTACACAATGACAGGAAGCCTCAATTAACGATCTAGAGCACCCTTGTAGCTCACTACAAGCCCCAAAGGCTGCTGGTACTTGTAGTTTCCCATTTGCAGAACTCTGTAAATCAGGGATCTCCAAACTCCTGGCTCTCTAGCTGTTGCGGATCTACACGTCCCATGAGGTACTGTAGAACTTTGACATTCACAGACATGACTAGGCATGATGGGAATTGTAGCTCCTGAACAACTGGAGGGCCATAGTATGAAGACCCCTGCTGTAAATTAATGATGTGGCCTGGCGGGCAGAAGATCCCCAGCCTGCTGTCACAATGGATAATCGAGGGTGGTGGAATAGGGTTAGCTGCAGCAGTAACATATTACATGTTACACCCTGAATATGGGTCTAACATAACATGTAACATGTTATGAGAGGTGAATTTATTCTTTAATATACAGGAAAGAGAGAGGGATGTTGGTATGAGATGTTTAAAAAAGCAACTTCACTAAGCCGTGCCCTTTACTGCATAATATTCAATGGATAACAAAATATAAGGCTGCTTTTACACTGGGCATCGGTGGTAAAGCGCCGCTATTTTTAGCGGCGCTTTACAGTCATTTTTGCAGAGGTTTTCGGCCGCTAGCGGGGTGCTTTTAACCCCAGCTAGAGGCCAAAAAATGGTTAAAACGACCCGCAAAGCGGCACTGCCCATTCATTTCAATGGGTAGAAGCAGTGGAGGAGCGGTGTTATACACCACTCCTTCACCGCTCCAAAGATGCCGCTTGCAGGAGTTTTTTTTAACGTCCTGCCAGCGCATCGCCTCTGTGTGAAAGCACTCAGGCTTTCACACAGACTGCAGGGGAGCCGTTTTTCAGGCATTTTACAGTCGCTATTTTTAGCCCAAAAGCGCCTGAAAGGGGTCTAAGAATAAAATGAATGAATAAAATGAAAACCCACTCCATTCTAGTGTAACTACCTAAATTAAAAAAAAGCTGTCTTTTAAGGCTACAGTACATTTACATCTGAGTGTTTTCAGCTCGTAAAAAGCAAGAAAAACGCACAAGAAAAATCCCATTAATTTCAATGGCACCTGTTCACATGTGAGCATTTTGTCACCTGAAGCAAAATGTCTGAAAAACGCCTGAAGCGCAAAAAAGTACAGGAGCTTCTTTTTGGGCAGATTACAGACATTTTAATGCTTTTTACATAGGTGACTTTTTGTCCTGTACAAAATCGTGGGAAAAATGCTCGACTTTCTGCCTGAAAATGAAACGCTCAAGTGTGAATGCAGCCTAAAAAATATGCTGTAAAAGAGCAATCAGAGCAGCTAAAATAGCAGATAAAATCATATTTCTACAGTAAATAAAAAATAAAAATCTTTGCACACAAGAGCTCAAGCAAGCACCTTCAGAAGAGCCAAGTGCTCAAGAACACATTACAGGCAAGCCCCTCTTCTTCTCAGTGGGATCCAGTTACAGCTTGGCAATGCCAAGAATCAGCCAATCCACAAAGCAGAAAAATGACCCCCCCCCCCCCACTAAAAAAAAAAGGATCTTGTTAAAAGGGGATGAAAAGCTTTTGCTTCATAAACATTTAATTTACCAAATAAGGTCTATTGATGTTGAAGAAATTGCTCGAACATGGACCGAAAACTGGTTACAGGAATGTGTCCAGAGAGTAGTGATCAATAGCTCATTCTCTAAATGGACTAATGGTTTTGTCTTTGGGCCAATGACGTTTAACTTGTTTATTAAAGACATTGAGGATGAAATTAAGAGTTCAATTTCAGTGTTTGCTGACGATACCAAACTATGCAGGGAAATAAATTCAGCACAAGATGAATTATTGTTACAGGAAGACCTAGATAAAATAGGAAGGGGGAAGCTACATGGCAGACAAGGTTCAATATTGAAAAATGTTGATTGATGTACTTGGGAACAAAAAATATGCATACAACATACTTTTTGGAAGGGGATCATCTGGGTTAATCTGATTAAAAAGGATTTGTAGATCCCAGCCCCCCCGCAACAGCATATTATGCCAATCTGCAGCTAACAGAACACTCTCTTGGACTAAAAAAAAAGGCTATATACAATATCTCACAAAAGTGAGTACACCACTCACATTTTTGTAAATTTTTTTTTATCTTTTCATGTGACAACACTGAAGAAATGACACTTTGCTACAATGTAAAGTAGTGAGTGTACAGCTTGTATAACAGTGTAAATTTGCTGTCCCCTCAAAATAACTCAACACACAGCCATTAATGTCTAAACTGCAGGCAACTAAACTGAGTATACCCACCCCTAAGTGAAAATGTCCAAAATGGGCCCAATTAGCCATTTTCCCTCCCCGGTGTCATGTGACTCAGTGTTACAAGGTCTCGGGTGTGAATGGGGAGCAGGTGTGTTCGATTTGGTGTTATCACTCTCACTTTCTCATACTGGTCACTGGAAGTTCAACATGGCACCTCATGACGAAGAGTGTCATTTCTTCAGTGTTGTTACATGAAAAGATATAATAAAATATTTACAAAAATGTGAGGGGTGTACTCACTTTTGTGAGATCCTGTATTCAAAAGATAAATACATAACTTTCCCTCTTGAAAAAACAAAACAAAAAAAAAAACAAAAAAACACTAGTTCAGCCTCATCATCAATTTGCAGTTCAGTTTTGGTCATCAATCCACAGAAAGGCAGTCTTTGAACTTAAAAGAAAAAGACTTAAGAAAAAGCAACATTATTACTAAGGGGGTTGGAGGACTTCAGGTACGACGAAAGATTACAAAATATTCACTCAGAGATCAGGTCGGGAGATACCCTCACACTATAAATATATCAAAATGTGATTATTTAAAAATTGTAAAAACCTGAAGAATGCACACAGCCACAATTTAAAATTGAATAATGTAAGCTGGTAAGCTTTTTCTTAGAGCAGGGAAAATGTGGAACCCTCTTCACGAGTTATATTTACTGGGAGAATTGGTGAATTCAAAAACTTTTACATATCTTTACCAGTCAGCATAATATATCATGCTATAGGCATTCCCAAATTCTATTTAAGGTTGATCCTCAAAAGCATCGCCGAATAACAAAAATTTAGCCCGAATTTTGATTTGTAATGAAACGAACCACGCATGTTTACAATGGTTTATGAGAGTGCATCAAGGAAAATTCAGCCCTGTATCATGGCTGGGCTCAGCCCTCCCTTCTCTGAGCTGGCCGCTCAGCTGTCAGCTAATTGCTAGCTCCCATCTCTCCACAGTGACTCACCTGTTGATAATATCCGGCTCATCAGTCCTGCCTACTTAAGCCGCCCAGCCCAGATGATCTCTGCCTTCGCCTTGGTCAACATCACAGAGACTATCTCCTGCGTTCCTGTTAAAGACTTGCTTGGCTGACATTCCTTCTGGCTCCAGATCCTGCTTCCTGTTCCACTACGCTGTTCCCTGGCTTCCTGACTTTCTGGCTTGTCTGACTATCCGTTCCGGTTACCGAACTTTGGCTATGTTTTGACTAAGTTTGTTCTATTTACTTTTATTATTAAACAAGTGTGATTTAACTGTACTTCTGTCTCGGTCTGATTCATGGTTTCTGACACGCTGCTATGGAGTACCAATAATCTTGGGAGAATTGAAGGTTCATTTTTAAATTTGTCACATAACACTCAGAATACATTGTATTACATTTCACAATGGCAAAAAAATGTAAATGATGAATTTAAATCTGGAACTCTAGCTCAAGTGCTTTTTTGTGTGGGCAAACTAGCCTTCATAACCTAACATTAACACAGTGCAGAAGGCATGTTCATGTCAGCTCTGCTTTATTCTAGAGCAGGGTTTCTCAACTCCAGTCCTCAAGATGCTCCAACAGGTCATGTTTTCAGGCTTTCCATTATTTTGCACAGGTGTTTTGATCAGTTTCACCGCCTTAGTAATTACCACAGCTGTTTCATCTGAGGGAAATCTGGAAAGCATGACCTGTTGGGGCACCTTGAGGACTGGAGTTGAGCACATGGAGTTGTTGCAATGCTATGGATTAATCCCGACACATGCTATATATGGCAAGTGCACTGGAGCACCCGATAAATGTGAGTTGTATACTACCATTTTAAATAAACATGTGCTTTTAAAGATATAAGCACTATTGTAGTGCCTTCTCTTGCATATATCGAGCAACTGCCGGGGAGAAACGATGACAGGATTGAAAGGAGGAACGTATTCTGCTAGTCCTATAGAGACTAAAAAGCTGTATATGACCAAGCTTAATTGTGTGGTCACACTAATTCAGGTGAGCACACATCTAATGGGGGAACACCAGGGTGTATGCTAGACACATGCACGGAGTCATATGAAGATTGCGTGGATATCCAAAGTTACAACACTCCACAGAAGCATGATTTGATTTTTAATTACGGACTGTCACTTGTTTGTTGGATAGATTTTCTATCCACATTTTTGCACAGATTGCACTTTATTCTTTATGCACCATATTCTGTCATTTGCAGTTTGCAAAGCACGATATTTGTGGTATCTCATATATTCATTTGATAGATGGGAATGTTCACTATGTTATTTTAGTTACTTATATTTTCATCATTATGTTAGGTCATAAATTAATTCCAGTATTAGTGTGGTTAACAGTTCACAGCGTGGCACACATAAAACTTAATTTACTGAATTGTTTGATGATATGCCTATTTTTTTAGTGTAATATTCTTTTAATAAATAGCTTTCTAACTGGTTTTACACTATGTGGAGATCACTTTTACTTTTATGATGATTGAGCTACCGAGAGAGACAAAAGTTTATCCTGTTTGATGTGGAATTGGATCGGTGACCTGCCGTAAAGCAATAAGTTTGTGAGAACTTATTCTCTTGATGCTCGTCTGACTCAGTGTTGATAGCACATGAGTCCACATAATATGGTAAGCGCATTTAAACTCCCTCATTGGTGGCAGCTTACACACTTGGATGATTTCTGTGGACTGGCTTGGTTACCTTCTATCAAAACCGAAGTTCAACACAAATAGATTTTTAATTTCTAAAGTTAATCTTTGCTAAAGTCTCTAAATTGTTATTTTGTATAAGTCACTATATATCACACAATGTATTTTTATGTACCTGCAGGGTCTCTAAAGGGATAAAAGATGAATAATAATTAGAGCGGAGACTGCGAGCCAGGCCTTCATGACCACATCAGTGCCTGGCCTCACAAATGCGCTTCTGGAAGAATAGTCAAACATTCCCATAGACACACTCCTAAACCTTGTGGACAGCCTTCCCAGAAGAGTTTAAGCTGTTATAGCTACAAAAGGGTGGGCCAACTCAATATTAAACCCTACGGACTAAAACGCCATTAAAGTTCATGTGTGTGTAAAGGCAGGCATCCCAATACTTTTGGTAATATAGTGTATGTACTTATGTGTTTTTTTTTTTTTTTTTTGCCTTGACTTTAGCACCAACTAAAAACTAGAACAGGAGAAAACATTTTTGAAGTGAAAATTCCATTAAAAAGTTAAATCTCACCTTTTTTGATGTGAACGCAATGCAGCATCTCCATTTAAGTAAATATGTGAATCAGAAAAAATAAAAATAAATGTTTTGTACATTTGTTGGGCAACTGACCTTGTGAATCCAAATCTGTATGCAACACAAAAGCTTGTATTTGAAAATATACTATGAATTGTCTGTTCAAGTCGGTCTTAGTACAATGTAACACATTAGGAATACTATAAAGGCTGATGGGTGGGAAGGACTCACAAAGAAAATAGTCTAACGCTAATGCACAGGAATTGATGAGCAACACTTGCTATGCCTCAGGCAGTGTAATGAAAAGAGCGATTTAAAAGGCCATTCATTCCCTATCTACTGGACAATGTCATGTACTTCATAAAGCTTTTTGTTGACTCTTGATGCTTACATTTATGTTATTCGCACATGCATCATAGAAATCTACACACTGCTTTGTGTGAACTGGAGACTTTTGTTTGTGACATCAATCCAGATACTTGTAATTAATTGTTGTTTTACTTGAAACTGCTATAACTTTTTATGTATATAGCTTTTAAAAGTAATGTCATTAAGATTCTACTCTGCCAACTCATCATAGCTATTGTTAGATGCAATGGATTCTTGTACAAAGTTATTGTAAATAAAATATATGTCAGAACATATTTGCCTATTCTCAAATAAATGGAATGAGATGTGCAATAAGGCAAAACCAGTTAGCAAAAATTTAAAAGTCTCAAAGTAAAAACATTATAACAATGTTTAGAGTCCAAAACATGCCCAAATGCAAAAACAGAAAATAAAATAAATAGTTTATTCACAATAAAAAACATATCAAATGTTTAAACTGAGAAAATGTACCATTTAAAAAAAAAAAAAAAGGTAATTTTGATATTGATTGCAGCAACACATTTCAAAAATGTTGGGACCAGGGCTATGCTCACTACTGTGTAGCATCCCCTCTTCCTTTAACAACACTGTAAACGTCTGGGAACTGAGGAGACCCGTTGCTGGAGTTTTTGGAGAGGAATGTTTTTCCATTCTTGCCTGTTATAAGATTCTAACTGCTCAGCAGCTCTGGGTCCTCTGTCATTTTTTTTTTTCCCGTTTTAAGATGTGCCAACTATTTTCAATTGGCGAAAGGTCTGGACTTCAGGCAGGCCAGTTAAGCACCCAGACTCTTCTACTACAAATCCATGCTGTTGTCATAGATGCAGTATGTGGTTTAGCATTGTCCTGCTGAAAAAAAATGTCATCTGGATGGGAGCATATGCTGCTTTAAAACCTTGATATATCTTTTAGCATTAATGGTGCCTTTTCAGATGTGCAAGCTGCCCATTCCATATGGACTAACACTCCCCCATACCATAAGAAATGCAAGCTTTTGAGTGCTGATAACAAGCCGGAAGGTCCCTCTTCTCTTTATATTGGAGGAGGACACAAGGCCCACTGTTTCAAAAAAGAATGTCAAATTTTGATGAGTCGTACCACAGAACTATTTTCCGCTTTGCAACAGACCATTTTAACCACTTCTGCCCCGGTGGTTTTACCCCCTTCCTGACCAGAGCACTTTTTGCGATTCGGCACTGCGTCGCTTTAACTGACAATTGCGCGTTCATGTGATGTTGCACCCAAACAAAATTGACGTCCTTATTTTCCCACAAATAGAGCTTTCTTTTGGTGGTATTTGATCCCCTCTGCGATATAAACCAAAAAAAGAGCAACAATTTTGAAAAAAAAAAAAAAAAACAAATTATTTTTTACTTTTTGCTATAATATCCCCCAAAAATATATTTAAAAAAAAACATATTTTTTCATCAATTTAGGCCGATATGTATTCTTCTACATATTTTTGGTAAAGAAAAAAAAAAAAAAAATCGCAATAAGTGTATATTTGTGCAAAAGTTATAGCGTCTACAAAATAGGGGATAGTTTTATGGCATTTTTATTATAATTTTTTTTTAACTAGTAATAGCGGCAAGCTGCGATTTTTATCGGGACTGCGAAATTATGGTGGACACATCGGTAAATTTTGACACATTTTTGGGACCATTGGCATTAATACAGCGATCAATGCTATGATTACTGTAAAAATGTTACTGGCAGGGAAGGGGTTAACACTAGGGGGTGATCAAGGGGTTACCTTGTCTGGAGGCCTGCTCACGCTGTGCTGTTCCGCCTGTGTTGTAGGCCCGGGCGCCATCTTGGATTCCCTTCTCAGGGATCCTTGCATAAAAGTCCGTGAGCCTCTGAGGTTTACCTGCGTTCCGCCGCTTATTAGGCATGAATCCGGAGGGTATCGCTCCTTATACCTGCTCTTTTTTTCGGTCAGGATGGTCCGCTGTGAGCCGCTTCAATCACCTATCTCCGGAGCTTCGGGATTATGCGACCATCCGGAACTCGCGTCAGGCCACGCCCTCAAGGGGTTAATGTGTTCCTTAGTTTGTGTTCTAACTGAAGGGGGGAGTGGACTGTGCAGGGGAGATGACAGATCGCTGATCATACTCTGTATGTACAGACGATCTGTCTGTTCTCCCCTCAGAGAACACGGATTCCAGTTCTCCGTGTGCTCCGATCAAACGCGCATTGGCTTGGGGATGAGCGGGGGCACTCGGAATAAAGGGGAGCAGCTGAGTCCGTGGAGCCAACCCCAATGAGTAAGTCGTATTGACGAAACATGTCTGGGCGTGGCTACACGGCAAAGATTAGGAGCTTTTAAACGTCCGGATATACCAGCCATCGAGTGTGCAGTGCTTTTGGAGTGGAGATAAATGTAGTGGATAGGAGAGCAAGCGAAGTGGAGGGTGAGATTCACAAGTTGTTTCTGGGTCTGCCGAGACCGCACTACATCGCGTTACCACTGCAAGCTCCCCACTTTGGAAAGTTTATGTTGAAGTGCCTTTGTTTTAATGAAAAGGATGCGAGTGCAATAATTGAAGGTTTCGTGTGCTGTTTTAATAAATGGTTTTACTATACTTCACCATTGGAAGCACCTTTTATTTTTACATGTGGAGTGCGAATTGTTTAAAGAACACATTTTAAGAATACCCCTGAAGTTCTGATACTCCTGGGAGATATTAAGCGATACTGCCGAACATGAGCGTGCAAGGCATGTTCTTTTGGTGAGTGCAATTCTTAAGGGAGCGGTGACACTGAACACATATGGAGTGGTGGAAGATTGCTTCAAGTCACTTCAAGATTATCTGTTCACTTTTGGATCATAAACACTTGGATGTTTCAATTATTTAATTTATTTAAGTACTCACGGACTTAATTTTGAATTTATGGACATTATTTTTGATCACTTTTTTCACAGGGTGATTGTTTAGGTTTATTCACTGAGTTGTGAAGATTATCGCTACTATTTTATTCATTTGAAATCACACATTGAGGAACATTATTCTGAAATTGTTTGACAATTTCATGCAGTTTTTACAAATTACTCATCTTTATTTCTGGGACACTCTGACTCTCTAAAATTCTTTTTTTTATACCCAATCATGTTACTGACCTGTTGCCAATTAACCTAATTAGTTGCAACATTTCTTCCAGCTCTTGTTAGCACCACTTACCTTGCCAGCTTTTTTTTGCCCTGTCCTAACTTTTTAAGACGTGTTGCTATCATCAATTTCAAAATTACCCTTTTTTTTTTTTTCTTATAATCGGACATTTTCTCAATTGTAACATTTGACGTGTTTTCTATTGTGCATAAAATATAGGCTTAAAGGATTGGGAAATCATTTCATTCTGTTTTTACATAGATTTTACACAGCATGCCCACTTTTTTGGAATTGGGGTTGTATTCATATATTTCAGTTGTCACATATCCCAAAACTAAGGGGATTATTCCCAATTTCAGAACAGTGGGCAGAGTCACGCAAATCACTGCTTTACACCCTAGTGACCAGATTTACATTCAGTACCACTGGTATATAGTGCAAATAGCAGAAATTTGATTTATTTATTCCATTGCCATTTATTCCAAACTACATGCAGCTGCTTCATGCTATTTGGCCTGTGTGACATACCTTGTGTTTAGGAAGGCTTTATTGTGCTGCTCACCAATTAGTGTGAGGGCTTTTTGATTACTTTAGCATTTACCATCACATCTTGTATGGTTATACTGTCTTGTTGGGTCCCAAGCCCTACTCCATAGAAGCCATGGTTTCCATACACTGCACCAATGATTAACCACTTCCCGACCGCCCCATGTATATATACGTCGGCAGAATGGCACGTACAGGCAGAATCACGTACCTGTACGTGCCATTCTTCAGGCGCGTGGGGGGTCCGATCGGACCCCCCCCGGCCGGCGGGGACGGTCGGGATCGCTTCAGGAGCGATCCGGGATGAGGGGACGGCCAGTGGTTTCTGGCCACCCCCTCGCGATCGCTCCTGGCGAATCAGATGCTTCCTCTGTCTGTGTCAATCAAAACACAGGCAGAGGAAGTGATGTCACGCTCGGTGCGCCGGTCTATGTGACCGGAACGCCGAGCTGTCAACATGTACAGGTTAGTGCACCAACAGTACACTGACACCAGTACACATAGGCACACAAAACACCCCCCTGTCACCCCCAGATCACCCCCCAGATCACCCCCCCCCCCCCCCCCCAGTCACAGTGTCACTAATTGCAGTGATCATTTTTTTTACTGATCACTGCATTTAGTGTCAGTGTGACTGTAATAACTGTCAGTGCAGTTAGTTTTAGGTCCAAGGTAGCCCCCCCCCCCCCCCCCCCTAATAAAGGTTTAACCCCTTGATTGCCCCCCAGGTAACCCTTTCACCCCCTTTTGCCAGTGTCACTAAGCGATCGTTTTTCTGATCGCTGTATTAGTGTCACTCGTGTCGCTAGGTAACCATTTTTTTTTTTTTTTTAGGTAACCGCCATGTTTATATAGGTTCATAAATAGGTTTATAGGTCAGGTACCCCCATATTACAACCTAAATAAAGGTTTTAACCCCTGATTGCCCCTAGAGTTAACCCTTTCACCAGTGATCACTGTATAACTGTCACTGGTGACGCTGGTTAGCCAGTTAGTTATTTCGTTATTTAGGTTCCCCGTCAGGTTTTTATATAGTGTCAGGTACCCCCATATATTACCTAATAAAGGTTTTAACCCCCTGATTGCCCCTAGTTAACCCTTTCACCCCCTTTTGCCAGTGTCACTAAGCGATCGTTTTTCTGATCGCTGCATTAGTGTCGCTAGGTAACCATTTTTTTTTTTTAGGTAACCGCCATGTTTATATAGGTTCATAAATAGGTTTATAGGTCAGGTACCCCCATATTACAACCTAAATAAAGGTTTTAACCCCCTGATTGCCCCTAGAGTTAACCCTTTCACCCCCTTTTGCCAGTGTTACTAAGCGATCGTTTTTCTGATTGCTGCATTAGTGTCACTGGTGACGCTAGGTAGCCAGTTTTTTTTTAGGTTAACCGCCATGTTTATTTAGGTTCATAAATAGGTTTTTATATAGCGTCAGGTACCCCCATATTACAACCTAAATAAAGGTTTTAACCCCCTGATTGCCCCCAGTTAACCCTTTCACCCCCTTTTGCCAGTGTCACTAAGCGATCGTTTTTCTGATCGCTGCATTAGTGTCACTGGTGCGCTAGGTAGCCAGTTTTTTTTTTGGTAACCGCCAGGTTTATATAGGTTCATAAATAGGTTTATAGGTCAGGTACCCCCATATTACAACCTAAATAAAGGTTTTAACCCCCTGATTGCCCCTAGAGTTAACTCTTTCACCAGTGATCAACATATAAGTGTCACTGGTGACGCTGGTTAGCCAGTTAGTTATTTAGGTTCCCCGTCAGGTTTTTATATAGCGTCAGGTACCCCCATATAATACCTAATAAAGGTTTTAACCCCCTGATTGCCCCTAGTTAACCCTTTCACCAGTGATCACCGTATAACTGTTACGGGTGACGCTGGTTAGATAGTTTGTTTTTTATACTGTCAGGGCACCCGCCATTTATTACCCAATAACGGTTTAACCCCCTGATCGCCCGGCGGGTGATATCAATTAGGTTTTAGGGTCAAATAAGGTCTGCGTCGCCCCAGGTTAGTGCCAGTACCGCAAACACCCACGCGCAAAGCATACACCTCCCTTAGTGGTACAGTATCTGAACAGATCAATATCTGATCTGATCTGATCAGATCTATACTAGCGTCCCAGCAGTTTAGGGTTCCAAAAAAACGCATTGTTAGCGGGATCAGCCCAGATACCTGCTAGCACCTGCGTTTTCCCCCTCCGCCCAGCCCAGCCCACCCAAGTGCAGTATCGATCGATCACTGTCACTTACAAAACACTAAGCACACATAACTGCAGCGTTCGCAGAGTCAGGCCCGATCCCTGCGATCGCTAACAGTTTTTTTGTGGTAGCGTTTTGATTCAGTCGCTTCAGTCAGGAGCTTTTTTACCTGTAAATCTCAAAAAAAAAAAAAAAAAAAAAAAAAATAGTTGTCGTTTTATTGTTCTCTCTCTCACTCTATTCTCTCTCTATTGTTGCTCTTTTTTTACTCCATTCTATTCTGCAATGTTTTATTATGTTTTATCATGCTTGCTTTTCAGGTATGTAATTTTGTTTACTGTGTTTTAGTGTTAACCATTTTTTTGTTTTCAGGTGCGCCATTCAGTTGCAGCGCGGATTTATTTATCTTGACAGCAACAGTGTTTGCTCCCACGATACATAAAGACGCGACTCCAACACTGTAGGAGGTGATTTCACCACCACAGTTAAAAAAAAGAGCATATATGCCGAAGCATGGGGGCAGCAGGGGGGGGGGGCGATTGGCTCCTAATGCTGCGTACATACGGTCGAAATTCCGACGGAGCCTTGCCCCGTGGAAAAGTGCAACCGTGTGTACATGGCATAACTTTTGCGGGAGGATGCCCCCATGCTTCGGCATATATAAATGGTGCATGTATGCCCATCATTAGAAGTGGGTGGATGAAGGGAGGTATTCTAATGGTGGGCATACCCACCAATCAATCTCTTTTTTTCGTTCAGCCAAGAGGCTGCATGAAAAAAAAAAGATTACAATATATGTCCAGTATGTTGCTGGACTTTGAATGGTTATACCAGAATGATGCCTGCAGGTTTAGGTATCATCTTGGTATCATTCTTTTCAGCCAGTGATCGGCTTTCATGTAAAAGCAATTCTAGCGGGTAATTAGCCTCTAGATTGCTTTTACAAGCAGTGGGAGGGAAGGTCCCCCCTCCCGGATATAAACCGCGCCATTGGGAAATTGGGAAAGCGTTTTATCACACCAATCTTGGTGTGGTCAGATGCTTTGAGGGCAGAGGAAAGATCTAGGGTCTAATAGACCCCAATTTTTTCAAAAAAAGAGTACCTGTCACTGCCTATTGCTATCATAGGGGATATTTACATTCCGTGAGATAACAATAAAAATCATAACAAAGAAAAAAAATGGAAGGAACAGTTTTAAAATAAAATAAAAAACCTAAATAAATAAAAAAAATAAAAAAAAAAAAAAAAAAAAAAGCACCCCTGCCCCCCCTTCTCTTGCGCAAAGGCGAACACAAGCGTTGGTCTGGCGTCATATGTAAACAGCAATTGCACCATGCATGTGAGGTATCACCGCGAAGGTCAGATCGAGGGCAGTAATTTTAGCAGTAGACCTCCTCCGTGAATCTAATGTGGTATCATGTAAAGGCTTTTAAAGGCTTTTAAAAATGTATGTAGTTTGTCGCCACTGCGTGTTTGTGCGCAATTTCAAAGCATGTCGTGTTTGGTATCCATGTACTCGGCCTAAGATCATATTTTTTATTTCATCAAAAATTTGAGCAATATAGTGTGTTTTAGTGCATTAAAATAAAAAAAAGTGTAT
This sequence comes from Lithobates sylvaticus, assembly GCA_028564925.1. Lineage (NCBI taxonomy): Eukaryota > Metazoa > Chordata > Amphibia > Anura > Ranidae > Lithobates > Lithobates sylvaticus. The sequence continues at coordinate 363,529,961 of CM053029.1, read as the reverse complement.
TTTTTCCACAAAAAATGCGTTTGAAAAATCGCTGCGCAAATACTGTGTGGAAAAAAAAAATGCAACACCCACCATTTTAATCTGTAGGGCCTTTGCTTTAACAATATATATAGTGTTTGGGGGTTCAACGTAATTTTCTTGCAAAAAAAAAAAAATATGTTTTCATGTAAACAAAAAGTGTCAGAAAAGGCTTTGTCTACAAGTGGTTAGAAGAGTGGGTGACGTGTGACATAGGCTTCTAAATGTTGTGCATAAAATGCCAGGACAGTTCAAACCCCCCCCAAATGACCCCATTTTGGAAAGTAGACACCCCAAGCTATTTGCTGAGAGCAATGTTGAGCCCATTAAATTTTTTTTTTTTTTGTCCCAAGAGATTGAATAATGAAAAAAAAAAAAAAATATATATTTTTTTTTTTACAAAAAGTTGTCACTAAATGATATATTGCTCAAACATGTCATGGGCATATGTGGAAATACACCCCAAAATACATTCTGTTGCTTCTCCTGAGTACGGGGATACCACATGTGTGGGACTTTTTGGGAGCCTAGCTGCGTACGTCACCCCAAAAACCAAGCACCGCCTTCAGGCTTTCTAAGGGTGTAATTTTTTTATTTCACTTCTCACTGCCAATCACAGTTTCGGAGGCCATGGAATGCCCAGATGGCATAAAACCCCCCAAAATGACCCCATTTTGGAAAGTAGACACCCCAAGCTATTTGCTGAGAGGTATTGTGAGTATTTTGCAGATCTCGCTTTTTTTCACAAAGTTTTGAAAATTGAAAAAAAAAAAAAAAAAAATTTTTTTTTCTTTACTTTCTTCATTTTCAAAAACAAAAATACTCACCATGCCTCTCAAATAGCTTGGGGTGTCTACTTTCCAAAAGGGGTCATTTGGGGGGTTTTGTGCTATTTTGCATTTTATGGCCTTCGAAACTGTAAAAGTCCCACACATGTGGTATCCCCTACTCAGGAGAAGCAGCAAATGTATTTTGGGGTGCAATTCCACATATAACTGGCATGTGTGAGCAATATATCATTTAGTGACAACTTTTTGAAATTTTTTTTTTATTTTTTTACTTTCCTAAAAAAAAAAAAAAATGGGGTCATTTGGGGTGGGGGTTTTGGGGGGGGTTTTGTGCTATTTTGGCATTTTATGGCCTTCGAAACTGTGATAGGTAGTGAGGAGTGAAATCAAAAATTTGCACCCTTAGAAATCCTGAAGGCGGTGCTTGGGTTTCGGGGCCCCGTACGCGGCTAGGCTCCCAAAAAGTCCCACACATGTGGTATCCCCATACTCAGGAGAAGCAGCAAAATGTATTTTGGGGTGCAATTCCACATATAACTATGGCATGTGTGAGCAATATATCATTTAGTGACAACTTTTTGAAAAAAAACAAAAAAATTTTTTTTTTTTTTTCTTTATTCAATCACTTGGGACTAAAAAAAAAAATATTCAATGGGCTCAACATGCCTCTCAGCAAATAGCTTGGGGTGTCTACTTTCCAAAATGGGGTCATTTGGGGGGGTTTTGTACTTCCCTGCCATTTTAGCACCTCAAGAAATGAGATAGGCAGTCAGAAATTAAAAGCGGTGTAAATTCCAGAAAATGTACTCTAGTTTGTAGACGCTATAACTTTTGCGCAAACCAATAAATATACGCTTATTGGCATTTTTTTTTTACTAAAGACATGTGGCTAAATACATTTTGGCCCAAATGTTTGATTAAAATTGAGTTTATTGGATTTTTTTTTATAACAAAAAGTAGAAAATATCTCTTTTTTTTTTCAAAAAAAATTTGTGGGAAGAAAAGGACGCAATTTCGTTTGGGTACAACATTTTTTTCCGTTTATAGCGCAAAAAATAAAAATCACAGAGGCAATCAAATACCATCAAAATAAAGCTCTATTTGTGGGAAGAAAAGGACGCAATTTCGTTTGGGTACAAAATTGCATGACCGCGCAATTACCAGTTAAAGAAGTGCAGTGCGAAATTGGAAAAAAGACCTCTGGTCCTGTTGGCTGCCAAATGGTCCGGGGCTGAAGTTGATAACATACCTTTTTGACTTTCATCCTCCTGATCAGAGCACAGCCACAAAGACAGCAAAAGAAGAACAGAGCAGTGACCTTGAAAAAGCCATCAAACCCAAAAGAAGTTCCTTTCAAAATAAAACTTTAATGGTTTTGATTAAATGTAAAATATACTTGAAATTTTTAAACTATATTATATTGATTTTGTACATCAAAATCCATGCTTTTTTTTTTTTTCAAAAGAAGCACAACAGAAGCAGTCTAAGTCCGCCGCCAGGCACTCTCTAGTTGAAACTTAGTACTGAGTTGTTTGTACAGTCATACAGTGCATCCGCAAAGTATTCACAGCGCTTCACCTTTTCCACATTTTGTTATGTTACAGCCTTATTTCAAAATGGATTAAATTCATTATTTTCCTCAAAATTCTACAAACAATACCCTATAATGACAATGTGAAAGAAGTTTGTTTGAAATCTTTACAAATATATAAAAAAAAAAAAAAAAAAACACATGTACATAAGTACACAGCCTTTGCTCAATTCTTCATTGAAGCACCTTTGGCACCAATCACATACAGCCTCAAGACTTTTTGAGTATGATACAAGCTTGGTACACCTATTTTTTTTGCAGTTTCTCCCATTCTTCTTTGCAGGACCTCTCAAGCTTTATCAGGTTGGATGGGGAGCGTCGGTACACAGCCATTTTCAGATCTCTACAGAGATGTTCGATCGGGTTAAAGTCTGGGCTCTGGCTGAGCCAGTCGCAGACATTCACAGAGTTGTCCCGTAGTCACTCCTTTGTTAGCTTGGCTGTGTGCTTAGGTCTTTGTCCTGTTGGAAGATAAACCTTCCCCCCAGTCTGAGGTGCAGAGCGCTCTAGAGCAGGTTTTCATCAAGGATATCTCTGTACATTGCTGCATTCATCTTCCCTTTGATCCTGACTAGTCTCCCAGTTCCTGCTGCTGAAACATCTGTGGGGAAACATCCCCACAGCATGATGCTGCCACCACCATGCTTCACTGTAGAGATGGTATCGACCGGATGATGAGCGGAACCTGGTTTCCTCCAGACATGACACTTGCCATTCAGGCCAAAGAGTTCAATCTTTGTTTCATCATACCAGAGAATTTTGTTTCTCATGGTCAGAGTATTTCAGTTGCCTTTTGGCAAACTCCAGGCGGGCTGTCATGTGCCTATGGCTTCCATCTGGCCACTCTACCATACAGGCCTGATTGGTGGAGTGCTGCAGAGATGGTTGTTCTTCTGGAAGGTTCTCCTCTCTCAACAGAGAAACGCTGGAGCTCTGCCAGAGTGATCATCGGGTTCTTGGTCACCTCCCCGACTAAGACAATTCTCCCCCGAATGCTCAGTTTGACCGGACGGCCCTGCTCTAGGAAGCCTGGTGGTTCCAAACTTCTTCCATTTACGGATGATGGAGGCCACTGTGCTCATTAGGACCTTCAATGCTGCAGAAATATTTATGTACCCTTTCCCAGATCTGTGCCTCGATATAATCCTGTCTCGGAGGTCTACAGACAATTCCTTGGACTTCATGGCTTGGTTTGTGCTCTGACATGTACTGTTAACTATGGGACCTTTTATAGACAGGTGTGTGCCTTTCCAAATCATGTCCAATCAACGGAATTTACCACAGGTGGACTCCAATCAAGTTGTAGAAACATCTCAAGGATGATCAGTGGAAACAGGGTGCACTGAGCTCAATTGTGAGTGTCATGGCAAAGGCTGTGAATATGTACATGCAATTTTTTTTTTGTTTTTATTTTTAATAAATTTGCAAAGATTACAAACAAACTTCTTTCTCGTTGTCATTATTGGGTATTGTTTGCAGAATTTTGTGGAAAATAATACATTTAATTATTTTTGGAATAAGGCTGTAACATAACAAAATGTTAGTGTACAGAGAGGACAGTAAGGGTAAGGCTGGCCATAAGGCTGAACAGATTCCCCTATCCGCACAAGTGAGGTGGATGGAGAAATCCTCTCCGCTGTTATTGCATTCTGATAGTGAGGACTCCTTTGCTGCCAGAATACATTGATCAGGGCTGCAGCTCTGATTTTGCAACAAGCCAAATTTGAGAGAAGTTGATCTAATGATCAATGGGAACAACCATAGATGGATCAGAATTCAGCTGGTCTCTGCTGAACTGGCCAAATTTCGGTCCATCAATGGCCAGCTTATAAGTCACTGTTTTGACTCATTCAGGTGTGTGTAAATCTGAGCTTAAAGCAGAGTTGCGGCTTTTTTTTTTTTTTTTTTTTTTAAACACCCATGTGATGTTCACACCAAATCATATACACAGCGGTATGATTACTAAATGTATGTGTTAGCATTCATTTTCTTTTTAAAAAACATACTCGGGTCTCCCCAGTGAGCACGCTCCCATCTTCAGTATGGGCATCTGAAGCCCACTCGCTGCTTCTTCTTCTGGGATATGGCACTGCTGGCTACCCAGTGCGTACCTCCCGATCTCACACATGCGCATATTGTAAAAGTTGCAGGTGCCGCAATCCTGCTATAAATGGGGAAATCCCAATTCTGCTCTTGTCGCCGCTGATCCCTTCTCCACAGTCGATGTAACAATGGCAACAACAGACTGGTTGCCATTTTTAAAAATGGCGCTCATCTCCGCTTTGCATTATTTCTGGTTAGGAAATACCGCAATGCTAAAAGTGGAGAAGGCCCATTGACTCCTGGGATTGTTGAAACTCATATCCCAGGAGCCAATGCACGGCTGGACATGACGTGAGCAAAGTTTAAAATGTGGGTGGAACTCTGCTTTAAATTAATAAGCTATATCAAAATCAGGTAAAGTTATAGGAGTACTTGGTATTTATCATTAATAAATCTTATTGGAAAAAAGACAGTCACATTATCACCTTCCTCTCATTTGCATGACACCTGCTTATCAGATATTATGCATTCCTTAAATGCATTCAAACTTGCGAACAGCACTTGGTTGGGTAAAATGTAAAACAAGGTCAGCCTATCAAAATGATAAAGATAGTACAATGCTCGTTTGTGACTGCGCAAAAGAAGGCTACACAAGTAGATTTTTGATTATGCATCTCTGCCGTCCCTAATATTATCCCTTGAAGTTGAGACTTCACACAGTAATTGCCAGAGGATGTACAGAATTGAGTAAACAAGAGTGACAAATATTCCAGAGTAGAGCAGCTGTTGCACTTCTCAAATCAATTCCCATCTGTAGCTATATGTATGAAAGACATCAAAGAAATCAGTAAACACTTCAAGGAATCACTCTACTGCTCTTCCAGTAAAGAGAAGCAGACCAATAATTTCAGCATGTTTGATGCTTGGATGTACAAGCAACATCACAGGGTTACCTGCTGATACGATAGATGTAACAGATGTACTTAATGCAATATATATAGCGGGTCAATAGAAAATTTTACAGCTTATCGGTAAAAAAAGTACCGTAACTGTTCACCTTCATCTTTACATTGGCAGTAGTCATAAATATGACCAGACCCGTGTCCCTGGAAAACCCATGAGAACTGCCAGCCCCTAGGCACATGCATGTTCTTCACTTAGTATGCAGTCTTCATTTTGTATGTCTAGCAGTTTGTAGGTTGCGTTGTGTATGATTACATTATCGTGCTCGCTGAAGGTCCATCTAAACCGTGGGTAGGTAACCGCGGCACTCCAGCTGTCGTGGAACTAGAAAGTTTCATGAGGCAATGCAAGACATCCTTAGGCAAAACTTCCAGAGGCAGATGGGATTTGTAGCTTCACTACAAATGGAAACCTGAAGTTGCTTAGCCCTGAGCTAGACTCTTACTACAAGCCTCAGAATAGGCAACTACTCCACTTCATGAGTATAGAAAAAGAGATCGCTGCTCACAGGTGATGCAATCGATAACACTCCAATGTTGCTTCTGTGAAGTGGGGTGCACGCTCTGCCACTGCAGCAGAAAACATGGAACAGAGAATCGGATCGGCATCACACCCACACAGAAAGTAATGTATAAAGTCTTTTTTTGAAGAATAAATATTAAAAGCACTGGATGGGTACAGGCAGGGGAAATGCAGGTAGGTTGACACGTTTCACACTATAGAAGTGCTTTGTCAAAACAACAGAAGTTGAAAAGACTACAAGCACATTTATAACACATAAATCATATGACAGCACAAGTGCATCTCATTAAAATCAGACTCCGCTATTGCAACTTCAGACCAATAAAATCTCCTGTTCAGAAAATTGTTTAAAAACAAAAAACAGAAACACAAAAAACAAAAGAGATTCTATTCCATATAGCAACCCCAAAGAGCGGAGGAAAAGGAAACTGCATCCCCCCCCCCCCCCCCCCAGGTCTCAAGAGGTTACACAACACTCAAAAGGGTGAATGTTCCTCAATACAAAAGGAATGAGATGCCAGATACACAGAAAAACTAGAAACATAGCCAGCAGAGAAAAAAAGACCAGTAAAGGAAAAATAGTCAAAGAAAAAATGATAAATTACCAAAAGAATATATATACAAAGGCATACATCAAAAAAAAAAAAAAAAAAAATAGGTTAAATCCCACTCAAAATGTAAACCCTGGGGAATTCTAGTACTAAGAGAAAATATCCAGAATACTTCCAGAATACACAGGATCCTGAAATGATCTCCTTCCATACTTGTGTGGTTATCTTCTCTATGCCCTGTATTTGTAACAGGCTAGTGCCCCCACCATGGAAATTATTGAAATGTCGGATTACATTAGTCGCTGGTTTCCTATCAATATGTGGTCATTTAAACGATCTCTCAGTCTTCTTGTAGTGCGACCCACATAGTGAAACCTGCAAGCCTTACATGTGATCAAATAGATCACATATCTTGTGCTGCAGTTGATAAAACTTTTTATATCATAAATTCTATTGTTTGATGTAGAACTGTACACTGTAGGCGGTGTTAATCCTTTTTTTCATTATATTAATAACAATCACCTGAACCTGCGGTTTACTGGGCAGATGAACAGCAAATCTATTTCCTTTTTGGATGTCACGCTTTTCAGTAAGGATGGCCATGTTGAGTCTAGTATATATATTAAACCTAATTCTGGTAATGCGTTACTTCATCCCCAACACGTGGCATTCCTGTGGGACAGTTAAGACTGCGAAGACTATGCAGTAGGGATGAGGATTTTCAAAAGGAAAAAAGCAGTATGAGTAAAAGATTTTTGAAGAGAGGCCATGGTTGGAACATGCTTCATAGGGCTATTAATATTGCAGAGGGCACAGACAGGGAGAAACACTTGTGTAAAAAAAAGTCTAGACAAGGTAATGTTAGTGTCCCAGTGTTCTCAACCCCCTTTAGTCTTGAATTTAGGAAAATCAGGAATATTTTGACACGCCATATTCCTATTCTCTTTGAGGATGATATTTTTGCTAAAGTTTTGTCAGGTGGTTTTAAAGCGTTATCCCGTTGGGCCCCTTCTTTAAGTAACTCACTGTCACCCAGTGAGTTTAGATCAGGTTCCACCGCTAGGACTTGGCTGGATTTTAAAGGGGTCTTCAAATGTGGCTCTACATCTAACAATAGAATTTATGATGTAAAAAGTTTTATCAGCTGCAACACGAGATATGTGATCTATTTGATCACATGTAAGGCTTGTAGGTTTCTATATGTGGGTCGCACTACAAGACGACTGAGAGATCGTGACCGTTGGGTCATCGTCCCATCATGCCCAGGGTGGGGACGTCACAAAAAGGTGGGGTCTCCAGATGACATCAGTGGGTGGCCAATATAAGTCATTGCAAACAGCGGACCCAGCATTACACCGGGAGATTGCGTTGAGTCAACATCGGAAGAAGAACAGAGGGAGAAGACAGCGGCAAAAGAGTGGGAAAAATAGGGAGAAGACAGCAGAGAGAGAAGACCCGGCAGAAGAGGGAGAAGACAGCACAGAGAGGAGAAGAACTGGAGAGGGGAGAAGACGCGGAGCTGCCTTAATAAAATACTTTAAAAACCTGTGTACTGTGTTTCTTTTTTGTTTTTTTTATTAAAGTTACACTTTAATTTAGTAAATCAAACCTTAAGTCTTCTAGATGCAAATAATGGCTGTACAGTGACCACATGTGTTTGTGTAGGAGGCTGTTGTACAACTGTTTCTATTATGGTCTGCAGGATCTAGTCACTGGCTTGGTACTAAACACCTGGATTCCGCAAATTTGGCCATTAGCATGTATAGACAAATCTGAAGAAAATCAGGCCCCCAGATGCTTTGGTTAAGCAGCTGCATTTGCTGGTTTACAGCCAGTTTTAGTATAATATACAGGCTTTCAATTCGAGATTTATCTGCATAAGTTCCTGAAAATATGCAGTGCTTTTGAAGCAAAGTTTTGATAAACCTGGAGAATCTTGTTCTATGGAGAAGCCTGTCCCAGCTTCCTTCCTATAATACTTATCTGATTGAAATAAACCAGGAGTGATCAGAAGCATCTCTTTCATCATTAAAGGAAGCCTTTCCTGAGAGAAACAAGAAAGCCATCCTTGCAGACTTCTTATTCTGTAAATGCTGTTTACTTGGCTGTCTCTTACTTGAGTATTCAGAGTCACTAACTCAGAACAAGTATGCAGATAAGGACGTCTTACTTCACAAGACCAGGGACCGACTGAAACTTCTGAAACCAGCAAGTCAGCATAACTGCCTGGCAATTGGCATTGTCAGAAGAAGCTCGGCAAAGGCAGCCTCCCTACGTTTGCTTCAAAGTGGACCTTTCAATAACTTTAGAAATTCAAATAGATACATTCTTACATATCACAATATATCACAGATGAATCATTATTTTGTGTATATTTTACCTTTAAAAAGTTGTCCTGCCAAGTGACTGTCTATGCTGAGATGACGCCAGTCTACTGCAAAGAAGAGGAAGCATTTCCTCAGTCCCCCTCTCCCAGTGCTAGAAAATAACTCCAAGGGTGTGGAATTGCCAAACCCCCTCCATCTTTGGGCAACTGCAGTATTCTGAGACTAATTCTGGCTTGTCCCTTCCTCCATATCAGATCTCTAAAAAGGCACTCCAATTTCCTAAACCACACGTCAGGGAACCATACTGGTGATTTCAGTAAAATGCATAAAAGTGGAGGCAACCACACCATTTTAATCTAACTGCCGCGGCCCACTACTGACAAAGGGCAACAACTCCATATCTTACATTTTCCCATTACCACTTTTATTAGGGGCCATAAGTTTTTTTGAATATACAACTTGGGGTTCACCGCAATGTTTATTCCCAGGTATTTCAAACTTTCCACTACCTGCAAGTGTCTAGCACTCTCAGGCAGCTCCCGTTCCAATTCATCAACTGGAAGAAGAACACATTTCTCCCAGTTAATGGATAGCCCAGAAAACATGCCAAATCTTTTTATGCTATCCATCTCTGTCATTAGTGACTGGTTCACATCCGCTAAGAACAAGGGGAGATCATCCACATATAGCAAGATTTTTTCTTCATCCACCCCTCTCTTAAAGCCTCTTACACCTCCCGCTGCTCTGCTATGGCCAAAGATTCTACCGCTAGAGCAAAAAGCAGGGGCAACAATGGGCACCCCTGCCTTGGCCCCCGAATAGCGAAAAACATTCTGAGACCCTTTCATTAATCTCTACTTTTGCCCTCGGGTCAGTATATAACAGTTTCACGCATTTTGTAAAGACCGGACCGACATGCCACGAACAGGTTAAGACACTCAACGCTGTCCAATGGTTAGACAGCGTTGAGGAACAATATAACACTTGATCCCATCTCCTCCACTGGTATTTGTAAATTTAAAAACAGTCTCCTTATATTCAAAGCTGTTGATCGGCCAGGAATAAATCCACACTGATCAGAATGGATTATAGTATGAATTGTTTTATTTTTTTTTGCCAGTGGTTTAACATCTGCACAAAGCAGAGAGATTGATCTATAAGATATGTGTTGAAGAGGATCTTTCCCTTCTTTTGGTACTATTATGATTGTCACTTCTGTCATAGATACTGGTAGTTTTTCCCTTTTCCATTGCCTCATTTAATACCTGTAATAACTCTGGTAACATTATTTCCCCGTATTCCCTGTAGATTTTGCTTACCTTACAGGTCTGAATAATACTCTTTAAATACGTTTACTATTTCCAGCGGACACATGGTGACCCTTCCAGGACAAGTCCTAATAGACATTAAATAAGTTGTATTGATACTTTGCCAGGGGGGTCAGCATGTGTCTGGTGTTTTCCCCCTCTTCATAATGGGCCTGCTTCAAGAAAAACCTTTTATTCTCAGCTTTTTTTTTAGAGATACCGTACAATATATCTGTTGTGCTTCCATCCATTTAGCTAGATTATCTGTATCTGCTTTTTCTATTTCGGTCACTTTCCTCATTGCATTCATCTCCGAATCCTTTGTAGATTTTTTACCTCTTAGAGATTTGTTGAATTAGAGTTCCTCTTAAATAAGCTTTAAGAGTATCCCAAACTATACCCTGTGTTGCTGTTGTTCCATTATGCTCTAGAAATTCCCAAAGTATATCCATCACATGTTCTTTAGGGGCAATCAACTGTAGCCAAAACAGGTTTACTCTCCATAATATCCATTACCATTGTAGCCAGGGTATTGTTCCCTATTGCCATATATATTCTAGAAAGTGAGGAGTATGTACCAGAATGGCATGACAACATTTGAGTTGTTGGGTGGCGTTCACGCCAAAGATCCCTCAACCCTGTCTCTCTAAATATCCTATACAATGACGTATATGGACTCTATCTATCTGAGTATTGATCACCATATTGAAATCTCCCACTATCAGGACTGGCACCCTTGGCTTATCAGCCATAAATTCCAACAGATGTGGGACATAGACATTCATAAGTATACATAGCGCCTCTGCCAGCACACAATATACAAATATGTATCTTCCCTCACCATCTATCCTTACTTGCCTACAGGAGAACCTCATTAATTTGTGTACCAAAACACTCGTTCCTCTTGAGCAGGGATCTCCAAACTACGGCCCTCCAGCTGTTGCAGAACTACACATCCCATGAGGCATTGTAAAACTCTAACATTCACAGACATGACTAGGAATAATGGGAATTGTAGTTCCTGAACAACTGGAGGGCCATAGTTTGGAGACCCTTGCTCTTGAGTATGATGAATAAACTGAGTGATATTGATGAGGGAATCCCTTACATCTTAATCGTGAAATTGTTTCTTTTGTTAGATGGGTCTCCTGTAGGCAGAGGACAGATACTCCAAAAGTTGAGGCAATCTTAAATAGGGTTATTTGTTTTAATGAATCACCTAATGCCCTCACATTCCATGAATAAATCGTCACTCCACTATTCATTTATATAAAAGAAAAAAAGAATATATATATTAATGTGCCTGCGAGTTTGTGAACCACCCAAAATAAGGGCCATAATCCTTTAACCCATAACTTCTTTGCATTGGATCCAATATCCTTAATTTTATTAAACAATTTACTCAACGTGAACTCTTATTTAGATTCCGCTCTACCTTTTCCATACCAAAGTAACTGTATCAGTTTTTTCCACCTTCCTCCCTCCAACACCGTTCCCTACCACTCCCTATCACACCCCTCCCCTTTTCTTCTGGGGGCATTGATTGTGGCCCCCGTGATAATTTTGGCACTAGCAGGCAACGGAGAAGGTGATGGCAGGCAGCATGACAAGTGACAATCCGCAACTGGTGGCATTGGCAGGCGAGGTGGCAAGTGACAATTCACACCTGGTGGCAGGCAGCATGGCAAGTGACAATACACATCTGGTGGCAGGCAGAGTGGCAAGTGACAATACACATCTGGTGGCAGGCAGAGTGGCAAATGACAATACACATCTGGTGGCAGGCAGAGTGGCAAATGACAAGCTGCATCTGAGGGCAGGAGACGTGGCAAGTGTCAAGCTGCATCTGAGGGCAGGCGATGTGGCAAGTGACAAGCTGCATCTAAAGGCAGCCGATGTGGCAAGTGACAAGCTGCATCTGAAGGCAGGCGCTGTGGCAAGTGACAAGCTGCATCTGAAGGCAGGCGACATGGAAAGTCACAAGCTGCATCTGGTGGCAGGCAACAGTGCCAAGTGACACACTCAGGGCCCCCACTGATTCTGCATTATTGTGAGTTGAACTATTTAATTTATTACTACAATGTAATAATAATAGAAATAATGTGCTTCAATCACCCTGACACCATATCAAGCATGGTGCGGGGATGATTGAAGCGCTAACACCAGCCATTGCCCTGACAAATTGCCTGCAAAAAACTGCTTACCCACTGAGTTGCTCCCCCACCCCAAGGCCTTGGCACAATCTTCTTCCACGTAGCCGGTCACCGGTGCCAAAAAGGTTACAATATCTATTGTGTGTTATATTATATGATTTATTAGGATATTCAATCATCATTGTGGATTTCTAGTTAAATGTGTTTATTGAATTTCACATGTTACAAATACCATTAACGCAAAGTCACTTGGGTACCAGGACGAGCAGAAATATATTACAAATATGCATTCATGTACGCATACAAGTCAGAATAAAAAAAGTGGGTTTACGGATTGCAGGAGATATTTTTTCCTAAGATTGTAAGTTCAGGTTTACAATGGAGAAAAAAAAAAGTCAAGCAAAGTAAGATAGAAGTAAAGCAAATTAAACATAGGGATATTCAATACCTCATGCATCCAAGTGTGAACAGAAAATATGAACGGCTAGACAGAAAACCCAGGATGTCATCATTGTGGATTTCAATTTAGTTAGACCCCATTTTGAATTGTTAAAGTGATTGTAAACCCTCTTTTTTTTTTTTTTAAATAACAAACATATATTTATCTCCACTGTGCAGTTCGTTTTTTCACAGTGTGGGGGGGCTAGTCAGTGTGAGGATGCATAAAGGTGAAAAAACACAAGGGTTTACAATCCCTTTAACATCAAAGTACACTGCTCAAAAAAATTAAAGGAACACTTTGAAAACACATCAGATCTCAATGGGGAAAGATATCATGCTGGATATCTATACTGATATGGAATGGGTAATGTGCTAGGAATGAAAAAGGATGCCACATTGTTTGATGGAAATTAAAATTATTAACCTACAGAGGACTGAATTCAAAGACACCCCAAAAATCTAAGTGAAAAAATTATGCAGCAGGCTAGTCCATTTTTCAGAAATTTCATTGCAGCAATTTAAAATGGTACTCAGTAGTTTGTATGGCCCCCATGTGCTTGTATGCATGCCTGAAAACATTGGGGCATGCTCCTAATATAACGACGGATGGTGTCCTGTGGTATTTCCTCCCATATCTGGACCAGGGTATCACTGAGCTCCTTACCAGCCTGAGGTGCAACCTGGTGGCATCGGATGGACCAAAACAATGTCCCAGAGGTGTTCTATTGGATTTAGGTCAAGAGAGCGTTGGGCCATTCAATAGTATTAATTCCTTCATCCTCCAGGAACTGGCTGCATACTCTTGCCACAGGAGGCCGGGCATTGTCGTGCACCAGGAGAAATCCAGGACCCACCGTACCAGCGTAGGGTCTGACAATGGGCCCAAGCATTTCATTCCGATACCTAATGACAGTCAAGGTGCCATTGTCTAGCCTGCTGAGGTCTGTGCGTCCTCCATGGATATGCCTCCCCAGACCATCACTGACCCACCATTAAATCAGTCATGCTGAATGATGTTACAGGTAGCATAACGTTTTCCACAGCTTCTCCAGACTCTTTCACGTCTGTCACATGTGCTCAGGGTGAACCTGTTCTCATCTGTGAAAAAGTATAGGGAGCCCGTGGCGGACCTGCCAATTTTGGTCTTCAATGGCAAATGTCAATGGAGTTCCACGTTACTGGGGAGTGAGCACAGGGCCCACTAGAGGACGTTGGTGCCCTCAGGCCACCCTCATGAAGTCTGTTTCTGATTTTTTGGTCAGAGACCTTCACACTAGTGGTCTGTTGGAGGTCATTTTGTAGGGCTTTGGCAGTGCTCATCCTGTTCCTCCTTGCACAAAGGAGCAGATACCGGTCATGCTGATGGGTTAAGGACCTTCTACTGCCCTGTCCAGCTCTCCTAGAGTAACTGCCTGGCTCCTGGAATCTACTCCATGCTCTTGAGACTGTGTTGGGAGACACAGCAAACCTTCTGGCAATGGCACAAATTGATGTGCCATCCTGCAGGAGTTGGATTGCCTGTGCAGCCTTTATAGGGTCTAGGTATCGCTCATGCTACCAGTAGTGACACTGACCCTAGCCAAATGCAAAACTAGTGAAAAAAAGTCCGAAAAAATGAGTAGGGAAAAGAAATATCAGTGGCCTCCACCTGTAAAACCATTCCTGTTTTGGATGTTGTCCCAATGTTGTCCATCTACCTGTTAATTTCATTAACACCAAAGCAGCTAAAACTAGTAACAACCCCCTCTGCTACTTAACTGACCAGATAAATAACCCAGGAGTTTAATTGACTTGATGCTATACTCTGATTAAAAAGTGTTTCTTAAATTTTTTTTAAGCAGTGTATTTTTTGCCATCGTTCAGATGTCACACTAAATGGAATATTTAATTCTAAAACCCTTTACTTTTACCTTTGGAAAAGGTTCAGCATGAAGAGTCTAACTGATCACTATTGACAAAAGTGATGCATGCTATTACATTAGAATAGGAAATGTTCCTTTTTTTTTTTTAAATGAAGATGTAACAGTGATTTGATTGCTATAAATAACAATCTCAATGTGTCACTATTCTATAAACCTCGTCATTGGGGCTGTCTGACCTTGACCAATAACCCAGGTAAACTTAATTTTAATTTTAATTAGGGAGATATTTCGGCTTCTTTAGGTTTCTAGATGATTATATTACCGGTAAGTATTTCTGGCTAAAAAGAGGAAATCAGGTTGGAAGAAGTTAATGAGATCACATAACCCTATCAAGTGGCTACTGATGAGAGATCACATAATGTAACCCATCTCTACATCCTCCATCCGCTGTGCACCAGCAACTAACAGTGTAGATCAATGGTTTCTTGGTTGTTGAGATGTTCAGAAAATATAGGTCACTCACTACTCTAGTACCTCACACTTAAAGCTCAGTTTGAGTCTTAAACTTTTTTTCCTCTTTGTGTTGCTTTTCCTGCATGTGTTATCTGTTTTAAAGTGGGCCGGAAAGCAAAAAATTTAAATCTGCTGTGTTACAGGGAACATATAGAAATGTTAATTGTGCCTAATCAACCCGGAACATTTTTATTTTTTCCTTGTATTTCTAATGCAAATTAGCAGTGCACTGTCTGGCATATAGGGGTGCCAATGCACGTCTTTGCCTACAGCTGCATATCTGCAATGTGAGATCATCTAAGGCACTGCTGCCTTCGAAGGGTAATCTGACCAGATTTGACGTGGTCAATAGTGTGCTGCTTATTGGAGAAGAATCTGCACTGCATATGCACCGATCCTGCCGTTTCTTGAATATTACCCAACCAGTTATCAGATCAGCCATCAATGGGGAGTTACTACTCCGATATGAGGGGAAAAAAGCGATATTCCTCTACCAAGATGGTCACCCTTACACATACAGAACACCACATGGCCACATCCAGGCAGAAGCTCTCATTCCACTTTACAGAATATCTGCTCTGACTTACCAGGTACTGCAGCCTTTGGCGCTCTGTTTCGGGAGTAAACTCGGAAGACATTGGAATTATTTCTCCATTTCGGATAATTATAGCCCTAAGAGAGAATAGAATTTGTCAGATAGATTATTATAATCAATTAATAAACATTTTCTCCCTAAAAAAAATGTATTGTTTACCCAAGACCCCTTTCACACCAAGGGCGCTTTGCAGGCGCTATAGCATTAGAAATGGCGCCTGCAATCCACCCTAAAACAGCGGCACCATTGTCTGCAGTGTGAAAGCCCGAGGGCTTTCACACTGCAGCGGTGCACTGGCAGGACGTCAGGAAAAGTCCTGCCAGCAGCTTCTTTGGAGCGGTGAACTCACCACTCCTCTAGCGCTGCCCCCCATTGAAATCAATTTTGCTGGGGGTTTTAACCCTCTCTCGGCTGCCAGCGGGGGTAAAAGTACCCCGCTAGCGGCCGAAATGCGCCGCAAATCCAACGGTAAAGCGCAGCTAAAAATAGCGGCGTTTTACCACCGACGCTATGGGCGGTGTGGTGTGAAAGGGGTCTCAAGGTTGAGGGAGGGATCCCATGCCTCCTTAAAAAGGCACAGGGACACATTAGAAGCCCAGCAACAGCACAATAGCAGCTGAAGGTATCCGATGTGTTCCCATGCCAAATCCAACCAGCAAGCTATACAAGAATGGCAATCACCCCAATCTATAACTAGCTGTTGAAGGTAGGTGGGCTTCTAATGTGTCTCTGCACTTTTAGTGCCCTTTCACACTAAAACGGACAGCTGCTATAGCGTAAACCGCTTAACCTGTCTGGCAGCTGTCCGTTCCGGCAGCGGTAGGGGGAGGTGTGGTACAGTATTCAGCGCATCACACAGTTGCCTTTTTTTACGCTGAGCTTTATTTAAAGTGTACAAAGTGGCATATCATTCAGGAAACTGTACAACAGCGTGGTGCACTGTGCTGCTATACAGTGACATGTGATTCTGTACGGTGCACTGTGATAAAAAGCAGCATGTCCGGGTTCGCGGACTCCGGCTCTGTGACTGGCCGGAGCCGCAACGACGTCACTCCTGTGAATGCACGTGGGAGCCGCCGGTCACAGCATAGGGCTCTGAAGGAACGGCACGGGTGGCCGTTCCTTTAGAGCGCATGCGCCAGTGATGTCACTGGCTGCATTTAATGTAAATACCTCCTAAACAGCATACGTTTAGGAGATATTTACACTACCTATAGGTAAGCCTTATTACAGTTTAGGCTTACCTATAGGAAAAATTCAAAGATAGAAGTTTACTTCCTCTTTAAGGAGGAATGGGCTCCCTCTAGGCATACTTGTCCTCATTTTATCCACTGGTATATATGCGCCAACTTGGAGACTCTCAAATTAAGGCGATAGGACTGCACTTTACAGAGGTTCCTTGGTAAGGCAGTGTGGCTTCTACATAAGTATTGCAGACTTTAGTTATGCTTTATTGAATACAGAGCTTCATTAATTTGTATGCTTTATAGAGTTTACCTTTGTGGGCAATTTACACCAGGCTGTTGTGGTAAAAAGTAAATGTGCTGGTGCACTGTAGTGTCAATAATTTAAAAATGGCAGCCTCAAAATTGCATGCGTCAGGCAACAAAGTGTAGGAAATGCACCATGTTCTGGTATTTTGTGCTGTGCAGCTAGAAAATGCAAACAGCATCTATTTTTTTCACGCCATGAGTCTTCGAAAAAAACTACTTCTTATCTCGCTTAGAGCTTGTGTACAAGGCCATTTTTTAAGCTAGCTATGCACAGGTAGAATTCTAGTTCAATCTGATTTATTAAAGTGGAACTAAACCCCCCTATCGTTTTCAGCCAAGGAAGCTGCCATCTTTGCCTCTGTTTAATCTTCAACTGCCACAGTGCTGCACATGTGATCCGTTATGACACCAGCCATTGGATGGTTTGACTGTTTGGTTGAGAGCACAGCCAATGTGCAGTTAGCATTCCTGGCATGCCTTTTTTTTTAAACTGTTAAATCGATGGGTTTACTTCCGCTTTAAGCAACCAGTTACAACAAACATAATATTTAACACAAGGTTACAGTACTGTTAAGTAAAGAAATAGACATGGTAATTCTTTTCAGTTATTAAACAGGGTGCAATGCGAATCAAGAAGAAATATATACGTAGGAGACACTATCCCGTAAAGGCAACATTATCTTAAATGGTATCAGAGTATAATATCCATTAATAACACAATGTGGGAGGTAAAGAAAAACTATCGCTTACAGAGAGCATATGCCGTGTGGATCACATATTGTTTCATAAAAAATTGAAGCATCACTTAGCTAAAGCTTCAAAAGCAGTTGCAGATTGAGCAAAGCGTAAAAAGGGTAAAGATATAGAATAAAGGAAGAATAGTAATACATTAAAAGGAAAGAAGGGGGAACACTCCATCTAGGCTAAGGTGTGGTGGTATCTATTTCACCCACTTCCCATGGTACAAACTCTGTGGAGTACCGGAACATGGACCAAGAAGTCCACATGACAGAGAATTGTTCCTCTTTATCACTTTCCTGGGCCAAGAGATTTTCCATGTTTCTAATACGATCTACTTCAATAGCACAATCACCCAGGGAGGGCATATATCTGTTGACTTCCAGTGTCGGGGGATCACTGTCCGTGCCACAGCAAGGAAGTGTCACAGCACTTCGTTTTTAACTCATTTTAGAGGGCCCGGAATTATACATAAGAGAGCTAACTCCGGTGACGGTTGGAGAGATGTCGCCATCAGCTTGCAATACAGGTCCAGAATTTTTTTGCCAGAATTTCCGTACATGAGTCCCACCAGATGTAGAGTACCCCTAGAAGATGGGCACCTCCAACAATCATCCGATAGGGATGGGTTTAAGTGTCTGATAGTTTCAGGGCATCTGTACCATCTAGTTATTAAAGTAAACTCCTTCTCTTGAGTCTTGGTTGCTAAAGAGAGCTTATGTGTCAGAATGAAGCATTTTTGCCAGTCTATGCGTGAAATAGAATGCCGTAATTCTGATTCCCAAGTCTGCGTGTATGATGGGAGATCAGGAGAGGAAACATTGAGTAGTAACAAATAAAGTTGGGAGACTACATGGGTCGACCTGAAGGGGCATATCTTTGAATCCCGACGGGTCGGATAGGACGTCTGACAGGGAGGGAAATCTATGACTATATATGATAGGACTTGTCTCCTCTAAAGCCAATGACATCGGCGAATGAGGGAACAATCAGGAAGATGAATCTGTCGTTGAGGATGGATCTGCATGAAGGACCTGGGCTAGTCTCCTACATTCCTCCTTATGCCAAGGACCGAATTCCAACTTACGGCTGGTGGAAAAGCTGGTGTCCCAAAGAATCATGGGCCTAACTGTTTAGACATGGTACCAGTTGAGATCAGTCGGTCCCAGATTTGAAGCAAGATCAGCCAAAAGATACGGATCAACCACGGGAGTCCACGGTATACGCAAAGCTCAAACGAGTTTAAGTGACCTTCTAGCTGGACCCAGAGTTTGTATGCGGTATGGTGGAATCGGTCCACTATATGTGTGAGTACCGCTGCTTTGTGGTACAAAGAAGCTTCAGGGATGCTTCCCCCTCCCCCAGGTTTCGGGAGAGATCGGATGTCATATTTTATCCTGGGACAAGCCTCTCCCCCCCCCCCAAAAAAGGAGAAGAACCGAAAAAAGCTTCCTGAAGTACAAGGTCGGTATGTTGAAAGGGATTGTTTGGAATAAATATAAAAACTGCAGGCATCAACCCGGTAAAACCGCTTGAAGCAATATCGGTCTAGTTTGTGACCGATATTGACTTTTCAGAAAATGCTGATATCAGCCTTACTGATAAATCGGTCGATCCCTACTTGACACGTCCCATTTTGGATATGGAATGCAGGGGACAATGAACCGTTAATTCTGATTCTGGCAAATGGAGAGGAATAGAGGGACATTATCCTGGATAACATGTGGGGGCCTAGACCTATCTGCTGCAGGGACAATTTAATGCTTTCTCAGCATCAACCGTCAAAATGCTTTCTCAGCATCAACCGTCAAAAGACAAAAGGAGAATATTATGTGAGCGGGCATAGTCTGCTAGGAGAAGGGTTTTCAGGGTATTAGCCCTGGCTTTGCGTCCACTCACAAAACCAACCTGGTTTAAGTGTATAAAATTGGGTAATAGGGGCTGCAATCTATTAGGCAACCCCATAGCAAACATTTTCAGGTCAACTCCTATCAGGGAAATAGGCCTATAATTAGCACATAAAGTTAGATCTTTATCTGGCTTTGGGATGAGAGAAATATGAGCTTCTTGTGTTTGTGGGGGGAATGCGGAGCCTTCAGACAAAGAATTAAACACATTGGTTAGGAAGGGAGTAAGGAGTGAGCCAAAGAGTTTATAGAATTTAATGGTAAAGCAATCCGGGCCTGGGCTCTTGCCAGATGGGGTGGCAGCTATGGCTCTGGCGACTTAGTCTTCAGTGATGAGCTCTTCAAGATCACTGACAGTATCTAAGGTAGGCAATGCTGTCTTCGCAATATAAGATGCCTTATTCTCTTCTGACTTGGAAGGGGATCTGGGGGGTGTAGAAGCAGGGATATTGTATAAAGATTGATAGTAATCTGTAAACGTCTGAGCTATCTGGGAAGGTGAGAAAACAGAGTTACCAGAGATATAAATGTAGATGGCATTTTTGGATGTAAAGAGCGGGCCAGTGGTCTAACACATTTGTCATTTAGTTTATATTCGTGTAAAGCAAGTTATGACCAGGTCACAGAAACCTCCGTGAGAGTTTCCATGGAAGGAGAGCACTTGCGAGTGGTTTCCAAGTTCCCAAGCTTTTGAACTGCAGCCACTATAGAGGCTGAGCGCTCCTTCTTCAGATGAGCCCGAATTTGGATAAAACCGTCTCACAGGACAGCCTTCAATGCCTCCTACTGGGTGGGCAGAAGAGTGGTGTCTGTAGCATGATCTGTAAAAAAAAATGGGATATGGTGTCCGAGACCCATGCAATGCATTCCGAGTTCCTGAGTATTGAGTCGTTTAAACACCATATTCATTCCCTCACTGGAGTGGAAGGGATCAGAAAAGTCATGTATATGGGAGAGTGATACGACCAAACCATGAAGTAAATTTTACATTCCGGAGAACAGTCTAAACAACTAGGATCAATTAGAAAGTAGTCTATGCAACTGTAGGACTGATGTGCATGAGAGAAGTGAGTATAATTGCGTGATGTAGAGTACAATACCCTCCACACATCAATTAGATGGCGATTATAGATAGCACGCTTTAGGGCCTGGAGTTTAGGGAAAGATATTGAAGATCATGAGGTTGAGGAATCGAGGCGTGGGCCTAGTGGAGTATTGAAGTCCCCACCAAGGATCAGTAACCTTAATGAAACCAGCTAAAATATTAAAGTATTGCAAAGCTGATGGGATTGGGTTAACGTTCGGCAGGTAAATGTTAGCTACCGTGAATTTTGTCCCCCACAATGAAAATTTCACAAAAACATACCTTCACCGTTGATTGCACATATGGTCAAGTATTTCTATAAGAAGCGATTTGTGAAAAGCAACAGAGACTCCTCTGGCCTTCTGTGAAGGATGGGTACTATGGATCCACCTGTTGAAGTATCTGTTGGAGCAGGAGGGGGTTGAGTCCGATTGGAAGTGCATCTCTTGCAGTAGGAGAACCTTAACCTGATGTTTATGCATTTGATAAAGGATTTGTCCTCGTTTAGAGGCAATATTGAGACCATTCACGTTGCATGCGCAAAATGTTAACCGTATGGGGCATGATGGAGTGTGAGGGGAATTAGAACAGAGAGAAAGAAGAAATGGGAAAGAGGAAAGGAGGATAGAAGGATAGACAAAAGGCAGCACTGACTGGTATCGATAGTGGACACTGCTGGGCACTACTGTAATCAGGGCACTGATGATCAGTGCCCTGATTACCTGTACATGTCTCTCATGCTAGGAGATGCCGCTAATCGGCTCTCCTCACCATACACACTCTGTCAGTGTGAGGTGACGAGAGCTGATAAACAGCAATTCCTTGTTTACATGTGACTGGCTATTATTGGACACAACCCATCACATGGGTCAAGAGCTGCGTCATCGGCTGTTCACTGAGATCAGGTCACGCCATGTCCTGGGAACGTGGGCGCACGAGAGCTGGGGTTCTGTGGCACTGTCATATGGCATCATCCCAGAACGAGAGTGGCCCCCTGCCCCTGTCATTTTACTATACAGCGGGCGGCAAGTGGTTAAAAGAACATTTGTTTGATTTTCTAATTGTTAGTGGGCTTCAATTTTTACCACAGTGCTGAGAAAATTCAAAGGCGCAAGATGGAAAAATTCTAAAGCCCCATACACACGGTCGGACTTTTTCATGGATTCTGTCCGATCGGACAAGGTTGTTGAAAAATCAGACCGTGTGTATGCACCATCGGACAGTGTTCGTCGGTTTGACCGACGGACAAAGTCTTATCTCCTGCTGGAAATCTTTGCCGTCAACACGGTCCGATCACACCAAATCCGATCGTGTGTACGGTTGTCCGACCGGACAAAGTGCCACGCATGCTCAGATCACATTACAAGACCAAAGCTATTGGCTTCTAGCCTCTACGTAGTCCCGTCGTAGGCAACAAACGTCACCACGTTCAGAATGATCGGATTTTCCGACAACTTTGTCCGACAGTGTGTACGCAAAACCAACATCGGACAAAGTATGACGGACATGGTCCGACGGACCTGGTCCGCGGATTGTCCGACCGTGTGTATGGGGCTTTAGAGTATGTGGTTTTTATTTGGTAAAGTCCATTTGTTCCAAAATCGAATGTTTAACTATTTCTCGCAAACCGCCGTCATTGTACGTCGGTACAGAGAGCTGCCATAACCCCAGTACTTTCTTCAACGGCGGGCAGTCCTCTTTCAGTTAAAAGTGGTCTCTGTCGCTCTCTGGTCGTCACTTCTGGCAGTGGCGGAGATGATCCGATCCTATCCCCTCAGTAGCATGGAGCCAAGGGAGGGAAAGATGGCCCCAACTCGGCTCCATAACATTAGATGACGGAAGCGACGTCAAGCGTTACTTCCGCCAAATGGTCTTAAAGGGGAATTTGTTTTTTTTATATTGCATTTAAGTGGAAATGTGAGATCTGAGGTCCTGACATGCTTTTTTTTCTTTATTACAAGGGGATGTTTACATTCATTGCAATAGGAATAAAAGTGACCCCAATTTTTTTTTTAAAAGTACAGTGTAAAAATAATAAGTAAAATTTTTTTATTTTTTTTAAAGTCCCTGGTTCCGCCTAGCTCGCATGCACAAGTGAAACCATACGCAAGTCGCGCCTGCATATGAAACTGGTGTTTAAACCACACATGTGAGGTATTGCCATGATTGTTAGAGCGAGAGCAATAATTCTAACAGACTTCCTCTAACTCAAAACTGGTAACCTGTAAAAACGTTTAAATGTCACCTATGGAGAATTTTGAAGGGGGCAAAGTTTGCTGCCATTCCACAAGCGGCACAATTTTGAAGCATGACATATTGGGTATCAATTTACTCAGCCTAACATTATCTTTCACAATATATTAAAAAAAATTGGGCTAACTTTACTGTTGTCTTATTTTTAAATTCAAAAAAGTGTATTTTTTCCAAATAAATTGCGCTTGTAAGACCGCTGCGCAAATACGATGTGACATGAAGTATTGCAACAACCGCCATTTTATTCTCTATGGTGTCTGAAAAAAATAAATATAATGTTTGGGGGTTCCAAGTAATTTTCTAGCAAAAAATATGATTTAACTTTTAAACAAGTTTTAAAAATAGGCCTGGTCCTTAAGTGGTTAAAGCAAATGAAAATTTGAACTACTTTCATGCGACATTCGTCAAGCCGTCGGAATATACTTAGAATTTTTGTACAAATTTTATGATGTGACAAAATGTAAACAGAATCAAAATCTTATGGTATTATACTGCCAGTATTTAGCAGAACAATAAAAAATGCTTCTATTGCATGACACGACTTTATATGTCTATTGATCAGCTGCACAAGTATAACATATGCAGATGGTGGCATTGGCCTTGCACTCCTATCAGCACATAACTGGCTGATTACTACATGCAGAGTCTGAACTAGTCAATATTCCAAAGACGTCTCAAACAGAAAGCCATTCTCTCTCTCTCACAGCAGATATTGCTGGTGCTGCTATTATTTTCCTATCACATTTAGCAGAGACACAGACAAATTTCTAAACTATGGTAATAATTGTTTTTTTTTTTCTTGTAATGGATTACTAATATTTTATTATTAAATATGGAAAACATAAAAGTCTAATTGATGCTTCTAGACCATCCATTATAACAGCTTTCTCAAACCTAATCATTAAAAAATAAAGTATAATCATTATAAGCACATGCTGTGCACCAGCAAGTGAAAGTCAAAAGGTTGCCATAAAAAAAAATAAAAAAAGGCATTTATGACAGCATTTTTCCAGAAATGTAACAGGTGCCCACAGTGTGCATGTGTCTAATATATTATATATATATATATATACACACACACACACACACACACACATATATATATACACACACAGTATTTCACAAAAGTGAGTACACCCCTCACATTTTTGTAACTATTTTATTATCTCTTTTCATGTGACTAAAGAAATGACACTTTGCTACAATGTAAAGTAGTGAGTGTACAACTTGTATAACAGTTTAAATTTGCTGACCCCTCAAAATAACTCAACACACAGCCATTAATGTCTAAACCGCTGGCAACAAAAGTGAGTACACCCCTAAGTGAAAATGTCCAAATTGGGCCCAATTAGCCATTTTCCCTCCCCGGTGTCATGTGACTCGTTAGTGTTACAACGTCTCAGGTGTGAATGGGGAGCAGGTGTGTTAAATTTGGTGTTATGTGACTCGTTAGTGTTACAACGTCTCAGGTGTGAATGGGGAGTGGCAGGTGTGTTAAATTTGGTGTTATCGCTCTCATAAGTGCACATGCTCAGCGTGATATCCAGAGGTTGTATGGGAAGTTCAACAGTTACACAGAGGTTTTTTATGTCAATAAGAAGGGGAACAATTACTGGGGGGATAGGCAAATGAAGCTGAAAAATGAACTCGCAGCAGTAGATCATCTGTCAGTGACTGTAGATATATGGTCAGAACCGCAGGATGAGAGGCTTTCTTGGAGTCACAGTGCACTGGATCAACATTGAGGAAGACCGTCTTCAGTTGAAATCACAGTTGCTTGCGTGCAACCGCTTCAAAGGTCCCCATACAGGGGAAAGAATTTGTGAGGAATTTGAGCGTGTATGTGAAGAGTACAAGATTAAAAAAAAGGTAGACCACATCATCTGTGACAACGCTGCAAACATGAAAAAAGCATTCACTACATGTTTTCCAGGACAGGGAGAAGAAGACGATGACCTTGATGATTCGGACATTGGAATGACTTGTCAATGGAAAACAGGAGATGCTTGACAATTATTTGAGTGCAAAAACCCAGACTAGACTTCAATGTTTTGCACACACGATTCAATTGGTAATAGGTGATGGACTTAAGGAGACTAAATTAGTCAATGCAGCTCTCGCCAAAGCTTCCAGGTTGAGCTCCTTGTTACATACAAGCACCTCTTTTCAAGGAAAAATTTGAAGAGAAGAGTTTGGACAGCGTGGAATCCCTGCCGCTGTTACCACACGCTGGAATTCCACACTGAGGCAATTGAAATCAGTGGTCCAGCTGTGTGACCAGGTGAAACTGACTAGAATTCTTGAAGATGGGGGACACAGAGAGACTGTATTCACAGCTAGAGAGTGGAATCAGATTAAGGAACTCGTGGATGTCCTTCAACCTTTTGGAGAAGCCACAGACCTCTCACAGGGAGAAAAAATTGTGACAATAAGTGCTGTTGTACCCTGTATCCTTTCTCTGAATCACCACTTGGAAAATCATAAAGAGAGCGTGCGCTACCTATGGTGCTTGATCCGAGCCTGCAAGAATCACTCAAAAGACGATTCGGAGGGATCCTCATGGCAAAAAAAAAAACTGAGAATTTGAAAAAAAAAATTGTTGCTCTACATAAGGATGGCCTAGGCTATAAGAAGATTGCCAAGACCCTGAAACTGAGCTGCAGCATGGTGGCCAAGACCATACAGTGGTTTAACAGGACAGGTTTCATTCAGAACAAGCCTCGCCATGGTCGACCAAAGAAGTGGAGTGCACATGCTCAGCGTGATATCCAGAGGTTGTCTTTGGGAAATAGACATATGAGTGCTGCCAGCATTGCTGCAGAGGTTGAAGGGGTGGGGGTTCAGCCTGTCAGTGCTCAGATCATACGCCGCACACTGCATCAAATTGGTCTGCATGTCTGTCATTCCAGAAGGAAGCCTCTTCTAAAGATGATGCACAAGAAAGCCCGCAAACAGTTTGCTGAAGACAAGCAGACTAAGGACATGGATTACTGGAACCATGTCCTGTGGTCTGATGAGACCAAGATAAACTTATCTGGTTCAGATGGTGTCAAGCGTGTGTGGAGACAACCAGGTGAGGAGTACAAAAACAAGTGTGTCTTGCCTACAGTCAAGCATGTTGGTGGGAGTGTCATGGTCTGGGGCTGCATGAGTGCTGCCGGCACTGGGGAGCTACAGTTCATTGAGGGAACCATGAATGCCAACATGTACTGTGACATACTGAAGCAGAGCATGATTCACTCCCTTTGGAGACTGGGCCGCAGGGCAGTATTCCAAAATAACGACCCCAAACACACCTCGAAGACGACCACTGCCTTGCTAAAGAAGTTGAGGGTAAAGGTGATGGACTGGCCAAGCATGTCTCTATTGCGCATCTGTGGGGAATCCTCAAATGAAAGGTGGTGGAGCGCAAGGTCTTTAACATCCACCAGCTCTGTGATGTTGTCATGGAGGTGCGGAAGAGGACTTCAGTGGCAACCTATGATGCTCTGGTGAACTCTATACCTAAGAGGGTTAAGGCAGTGCTGGAAAATAATGGTGACCACACAAAATATTGATGCTTTGGTCCCAATTTAGAGTACTCACTTTTGTTGCCAGCGGTTTAGACATTAATTGCTGTGTGTTGAGTTATTTTGAGGGGACAATATAAGTAATACTTAAAAAAAAAAATTCTTATGGGTATGCTAAACTGTGTACACAAGTTCCAGGTAAAGGTAATTGCTGTTCCAAACATACTGTCTGCCTGGACAGAGGTAGTAGCAGCAGAAGACTCTGACTTATTAATATGTTTTGAGAATTGTCAACCGCATACTTGCAAACAATGTGCTTCCTTGTTATGTTTGTTTTTTTGCGGTGTTAAATAATAGAGTGTTCCCGACCTGACAAATAATGGAGCCTGAACAATTTATAAATGCATGGGCATCCTGCTTACCATCGAACCTGTAATATTAACATATCTATTTTTTTATTTTTTTTTTTTACAAGCTTGGCTTCTATATGCAAGTGGTGCACTCAAATGCAACAGAGGTTATTCAATAAAGACAATGGTAGAGGTAATGACAGTACTTTCCTCATTGGAATGCAAGGAATAGGCAGCAGCAGATGTAAGACTAAATTAGTAGTCATCCAACACATTCATTTACATGACACAAAGCTGGGCTAGTTGTCAGCTTTACAGATACGCGGTTGCTAAATCTTTTCACACTTTGCAGAGCAGCAGCCTTTAGCTTACAACTAAGAGACAAGTAAAAAGTGACCTTACTGATGGACCATAGGAAGTGACAATGTATGATCATTTTCTACAATTAAGAAAATGTATTATAGAACACTTGGCAGTGATTTCACATCTCGTCTGTCTACAGCTCACATAAAGCAATGATATTGCTGCAGTGTTATACATCAATGGTCACCTTTTAGCACTCAAGCTGGGGAAAAATGTAATAAGTGCTCGTATACTTTGATACAAAAATCCATGTACAGATCCAAGATATCTGCAATGCATGTGATTGCCTAGGGTCACTGAACTATAATACTCTAAATTGCCGGGAATTGACTTTCTTTTGCAAGAATCTATGGAGGCTTTCTAACGTCCAGCTTCACAGTGACTGTCATTATGGGATATTTCACAAATACAGCTCCCTCTGGAATGAATGACTATTTGGTGTATTTCCAAGAATGACCAGGAAATCTTTAGTGCAGATTGCACAATATTATTTAAGGGGCTCTCAATTTTACCTACAGCTTTATCCTTAAACCTCTGGATTGTTAAAATATAAGGATGCCAACCCATTCTATGCATGAAGGTAAAAAACCTTCTCTGTGCAAAAACATCCCCCCTTAATACTTACCTGAGCCCCCTCTCAATCCAGTGATGTGCACGAGAGCCTCGGCTCTCCGGGGACTCTCACTCCTCATTGTCTCCCACTGCTGTCAATCACAGCCAGTGAGCCAATGGCGAGAGAGAGGGAACCGCGGCTGTGTTTGTATAAATGGACATGCAGAGCAGCCTCTCGGGAGCAAGTCTGCTTGGATGCCCTCATAGCAAGCCGCTTGCTCTGGGGGCACTGGGCAGGAGGGAGGTGCCATGAGTGCCGACGGGGGACACGAGAAGAGGAGGATCGGGGCTGCTCTGTGCAAAATAATTGTACAGAGCAGGTGAAAATTACATGTTTGTTTTTAATATCACTTTAAGCATGCTTCAAACAACCCTAATTCCAAAAAAGTTGGAACGCTGTGTAAAAGCTACAAAAAAAAAAAAAAAAAACATCAATTGCAGCCACTGTGCCATCAAACACAGCCACTGTGCACCATCAATTGCCGCCACTGTGCCCATCAATTGCCGCCACTGTGCCCATCAATTGCCGCCACTGTGCCCAAACGCAGCCACTGTGCCCATCAAACGCAGCCATTGTGCCCGTCAAACGCAGCCACTGTGCCCGTCAAACGCAGCCACTGTGCCCGTCAAGTGCAGCCACTGTGCCATCAAACGCAGCTACTGTACCCATCAATTGCTGCCAGTGTGCCCATCAATTGCCGCTACTGTGCCCCATCAAATGCTGCCAGTGTGCCCATCAATTGCCGCTAGTGTGTCCCATCAAATGCTGCCAATGTGCATCACCCGACACTTACCTGTCTCGCAGCGGGTCAGCTGTGGTGTCCTGCACGCTCCTCAATGTCTTTCCGTCCTCTCTATCAGGCGTCCAATAACAGCACCTGCCATTTCAGCCAATTAAGTGACAGGTAACAGACCCGAGCATCTGATTGGCTGAGAGGCGGTTCAGTGTTAGCAAAGCAAATTCTTTCGCTTTGCTAACACACAAAACAGCGAACACACAGCATAGCATCTCTTCCCTGGAACCCCTGAAAAACAACCCCACACCATAATCCCCCTAAACTGACCAGTCCACAAAGCAAGGTCCATAAAGACAAGGATGAGCAAGTTTGGGGTGGAGGAACTTGACAGGCCTGCACAGAGACCTCAGAGACCTCAACCCAATAGAACACCTTTGGGATGAATTAAAGCGGAGAGCGCGAGCCAGGACTTCTGGAAAAATGGTCAAACATTCCCATAGACACAAATCCTAAACCTTGTGGACAGCTTTCCCAGTAGAGTTGAAGCCGTTATTGCTGCAAAGGGTGGGCCAACTCAATATTGTACCCTACAGACCAAGACTGGGATGCCATTAAAGTTCATGTGTGTGTAAAGGCAGGTGTCCCAATACTTCAGGTAAAATCGTGTATTTGCAGTACGAAGTGACTATTTTCAGGAGAAAGAACATGCAATCTAAAATGTGTTATATCTGTTTGATAAATGCAAGAAAAATACTTCGATATTGCCCGAAATTGTGTGCGTTGAGAACTTTATGATCTCTCTGCCTGTACACAGAGAGGTGTTATGGAGGTATGGAGGGATTACGAGATGAGGAGAGGTCTTTGTTCATTGTGGTGCATCAGAAATGAAGTAGGAAGAAGGACTGACACTAAATATACAACTGAAAATGTTATGTTATCGCTTTGATAAATGCAGCCTTTACCCAAATGATTTTATGTTATCCTTCCCTGAGACCAATTATGGACGGCCCTTGGAAACTGCGAACACTGGCGCGCCTCTACGAAATGAATATGCCTACCATAAGAAGTTAGAGGGGTAACCTTTTTCAAAAAAAATGCCAGCATTGAAATTAGAGCCACTGTGCAGGGACTAGGGTGACCACATTTCCAAACTGCCATTCAGGGACAACCCCCCCCCCCCCCTCCTCCCGCCCAAAAAAGATGGTTTTTGATACTTTTTTTTGCCAATTTTTGCGGGGAAAAAAGCAAACAGTGGTAACCAGTTTAGACAGGTGGTATGAACGGAGGGGGACACGGCGGAAGAACGGAGGGGGACAGCAGAACAGAGGGGGACACGGAGGAAAAACGGAGGGGGACACGGCGGAAGGACGGAGGGGAACACGGCGGAAGAACGGAGGGGGACACGGCGGAAGAACGGAGGGGGAAAGCAGAACGGAGGGGGGGACACGGCGGAAGAACAGAGGGGGAAAGCAGAACGGAGGGGGGGACACGGCGGAAGAACGGAGGGGAACACGGCGGAAGAACGGAGGGGGACACGGCGGAAGAACGGAGGGGGACACGGCGGAAGAACGGAGGGGGACACGGCGGAAGAACGGAGGGGGACACGGCGGAAGAACGGAGGGGGACACGGCGGAAGAACGGAGGGGGACACGGCGGAAGAACGGAGGGGGACACGGCGGAAGAACGGAGGGGGACACGGCGGAAGAACGGAGGGGGACACGGCGGAAGAACGGAGGGGGAAAGCAGAACGGAGGGGGAAAGCAGAACGGAGGGGGGGGGGGGGAAACGCCGGAAGAACAGAGGAGGAAAGCAGAACGGAGGGGGGGACACGGCAGAAGAACGGAGGGGAACACGGCGGAAGAACGGAGGGGGGGACACGGCGGAAGAACAGAGGGGGAAAGCAGAACGGAGGGGGGGACACGGAGGAAGAACAGAGGGGGACATGGCAGAAGAACAAGAACGGAGGGGGACAGCAGAACAGAGGGGGACGTGGCGGAAGAACGGAGGGGGACGTGGCGGAAGAACGGAGGGGGACGTGGCGGAAGAACGGAGGGGGACGTGGCGGAAGAACGGAGGGGGACGTGGCGGAAGAACGGAGGGGGACGTGGTGGAAGAACGGAGGGGGACGTGGCGGAAGAACGGAGGGGGACGTGGCGGAAGAACGGAGGGGGAGGGGGACGTGGCGGAAGAACGGAGGGGGACGTGGCGGAAGAACGGAGGGGGACGTGGCGGAAGAACGGAGGGGGACGTGGCGGAAGAACGGAGGGGGACGTAGCGGAAGAACGGAGGGGGACGTGGCGGAAGAACGGAGGGGGACGTGGCGGAAGAACGGAGGGGGAGGGGGACGTGGCGGAAGAACGGAGGGGGAGGGGGACGTGGCGGAAGAACGGAGGGGGACGTGGCGGAAGAACGGAGGGGGACGTGGCGGAAGAACGGAGGGGGACGTAGCGGAAGAACGGAGGGGGACGTAGCGGAAGAACGGAGGGGGACGTGGCGGAAGAACGGTGGGGGACGTGGCGGAAGAACGGAGGGGGACGTGGCGGAAGAACGGAGGGGGACGTGGCGGAAGAACGGAGGGGGACACGGCGGAAGAACGGAGGGGGACACGGCGGAAGAACGGAGGGGGACACGGCGGAAGAACAGAGGGGGACAGCAGAACGGAGGGGGGACACGGCGGAAGAACAGAGGGGGACAGCAGAACAGAGGGGGACAGGACAGCAGCAGAATGGAGGGGGGACAGTACACCAACGTACCTGTCCTGGAAGTTGGTCAATGTCTTCTGCTGTCTTCCTCCGAAATTGACTGCAGGTGCTTTGCAAATGTGCGGATCTCGTGGAGCCTGGAGGAGGGCTTGGACGAGGCTCAGGCTGGCTTGGCTGGCTGCTCAGCTCGTGTCTCTCTCTGGTGACTGGCGTCACTCAGTCTGTGCTGGCTGGCGGTGGCAGCTGATCTCCCTGGGGGCGCGTGCGCTGGTCGTAGGGTGCGGGGCTGCGGGCGGGTACACTGCCTGCCCCACACACTGACTTCGGGAACTGCCCATGTGACTGTCAGCCCGCCCCTGAGGCCTCAGCTGAGGCGAGCTGACGTCACTGGTTACTAGACGCTGGGCGGTCGCTAGCCTAGCAACCGGACTTTATCAGAGAGAGTCTGTCAGACTGAGATGTAATGTTAATTAGCGGTGGCGGCCGGCGGCGGACGGGCGGAAGTCTGGTGGTCAGTCACTCAGTCACTGTGGTTTTTTTTTCATACCGGGACACTGTATTGTCCCGGAATGAAGCTCCCCGGGACACGGGACATTAAACTTAAATCCGGGACAATCCCGGGCAATCCGGGACACGTGGGCACCCTAGCAGGGACGCTGCATATACCTTTGATAATGAAAACATATGAGAGTATGCCCTTTTATCTCAGGGTAGTGATATGACCTTTAGGGCTCATTCACACAAGTACAGTGGCCCAGACAGGATGTGCTTATGCACCTGGAAGTGACAGATATTTTGTGCTGCCATTGCCTGTTAAACATCAAAGACAGGAACAGCTCTACAACTGCCCCACACATCTGAGCTTAAATGTCCATGCAGGGACAGATGCACGGCCCAGGAGGCGGTTTGTCTGTCTCCAAGGCCATGCATATCCCGGTATGGATATAAAGGCTCGGATGTATGAGCTCATAAAACAAGCTGGGTCTCTGCGCCTGTGTGAAAAAGCCCTTAATAACTTTTCAGGAACTATGTTCCAACGTTGTCAGCTGAAATCTATTAACATTAGTAGTTATCCACAAGATAGTGGGAAGGTATGACAGTACAACACAAGGATTATACTGCTCTAAAAGGACAAGTGCATAAAATATGAAACAAAGTATTACCTGCTGTCACCAGCATTGGCTACATAGATTTTCCCCAGTAAGTAGACAACGACAAGAGATGTACA
Organism: Lithobates sylvaticus; assembly: GCA_028564925.1. Taxonomy (NCBI): domain Eukaryota; kingdom Metazoa; phylum Chordata; class Amphibia; order Anura; family Ranidae; genus Lithobates; species Lithobates sylvaticus. The sequence continues at coordinate 363,497,311 of CM053029.1, read as the reverse complement.
GCCTCCAGATATATTGTAAGTGATTTTCTCTTGCTCGATTTGCAGATCCTGAAAGAAGAAGTGAAGATAAATAACAAACTGATGTGCTGTACATATCCCCCCAAAAAATTGCCAACTTATGCTTGATTTTAAATGCTGAGTTCACTGTAAAATACAAACAGGAAGGAACAGGAAGGAACTGACATCTATCTCCCGGACAGAAGAAAACAATCTGCTTATAGTGTCTCGGTGCTGTACTATTGGATTAGTACGGGACCCGCCACTGCAGGCCCCCTTCTGAAAATGCTACTTGGCTGTGTCTGACTTGATCCATATAAGCAATTGACATGGCACTCTAGCAAAGCAACAACAAGACAGCCGCAAAGCTAGCATTCTCAAAAAGAGGTCACATTGCAACATTTCTAGAATCCCTGCCAGTACTTTCAATGATACCCACAGATTCCCTGCCAGGATTTCCATGGACATTCACAGAATCCCTGTTGGGACATCTATAATTACCGCTAGTACTTCCAATGGTACTTGCAGAGTCTCAGGCAGTACTTCCAATGGCATTTGCGGTATCCCTACCAGTAGAGAGGAGTTTGAGCTTTCTCAAAATCCCATCTGTAACCCAAACTACCACTTATTTGTAAGCCAATGAGCTGCAGGCTGGGTCATTCCTCACACCACAACTTTCATGAGCTGGGAGGGCAATGACTCGACCCTCAGCCTATTGGAATACAAAAAAGTGGGAGTACGGGTTAAAGAGGAATTCGGAGGATGCCCAAACTCATCTCTACCTGTCAGTACTACCAATACTACTTGCAAACCCCCTCAAAGTGGAGGTTCACCCTAAAACTAAAATCTGTAAATCTACTTGCATCCACAATCTAAGACTAACCTATCTAGCCTTGTAAATAAGAAGTAGCTATACATACCTTGTCTGAAGCCAATCCAGTCCGGTCTCAATCGGTGGAAGCCCTGTGCAGGAGGCAGCCAACAATGGCTGTGAAATGCCTGGGAAGTGACGCCACCCATAGAGTTACTATGGGGCCTATATTATCAGCTGCCTCTCCTGCACCCACCTACACAGAGAAGCCACCACTGACAACTCAGCATGGGACTGGACCAGAGCAGCTCTGAAAAGGTATGTATAGCGATTTCTTCTTTACAGGGCTAGATAGGTTCGTCTTAGATTGTGGATGCCTGTAGATTTACAGATTTTAGTTTTAAGGTGAACTTCTACATTAAAGGGGTTGTAAAGGTTCGTTTTTTATTTTCTAAATAGGTTCCTTTAAGCTAGTGCATTATTGGTTCACTTACCTTTTCCTTCGATTTCCCTTCTAAATGTTTTTTTTCTTTGTTTTCTTTGTCTGAATTTCTCACTTCCTGTTCCTCCTCAGTAAGCTGTTCTGTAAGCTGTTCTAACTGACTAAACACCGCTCGGATGATGGTGTGAAGATTACTGAGGAGAAACAGGAAGTGATAAATTCAGACAAAGAAAAGAAACATTTAGAAGGGAAATCGAAGGAACAGGTAAGTGAACCAACAATGCACTAGCTTAAAGGAACCTATTTAGAAAATGAAAAGAACCTTTACAACCACTTTAACTTTCATAGTTCCATGAAACTACTCTGGGCTTGAACTTTGACAAAAGGGTATTAAAGTTCTAGTGGCTAGTGCTACGTATTCTTTGCAGCTACCCTGTCTTGTGCAAAAGAGCTATAATATACCTCTGATTGCTTGGTTTCTTGCTGACTCGGATTGACCCGACTACTCTCTTGCCTGTCACTTGCCCACAACCTCCATTTGAACCTGACCTCTCTCTTGCTTGCTGCTTGCCAAAGACCTTTACATGGACCTGACCTCTCTTTTTTTTTCCATATATTTTTATTGGAAAGTAAAAATCAGGTTTACAGTACATTTTAACAAAATGCCAGAGGCAGTAATATCCAATACAATATGTTTAACAACAGTGTGGAATAGCATTAAATGGCGACAGTAGTTGTAGTGAAAGTAGTTGTTATGAAGAAGACACAAGGTTCGGTTGTAGTTATTTTGCTATATGGTAGTGCTTATCCCAGTATCGGTTCTTCTTAGTGCTAATATAGGTTTGCATGCGTTTTGTAGATAAAATCGGGGGTTTGCTTGCTTGTGGGGAAATTACCAACTCTGAGTGATTAAGTCATTCTAACAACTACAATAAGTCGTTGAAAATTATTGTTAGGTGGGATAGAGTTCTGATGGATATAGGGAGTGGATTGGGTGTAAACCCAAGAAGGGGAAGGGGGGAGTGTATAAATAAAAATAAAAAAAATAAAGAAGAAGGGGGGGGCTGACCACTCTCTTACCTGCTGCCTGTCTATGTATTCTGCCTGGATCTGACTACCCTTTTGCCCAATGTACTGTGCACAGTCTCCACACTATAGCCTTACTGTCCCCGCACAGCCCCTTGATAGTTCAATGCTGAGGATCAGGACCAGTTACCATCATGCGATGAAGCCCAGCTCCACCATAAGTTGCTCTGGTGAAAACTGGACAGTACTTGCACCTTGGGTGAGCCCACCTTACTTTCTGGGAGGGCGGTGACATAACAGGCTAGCAATGAAAGCCTAAATAATTATCCCATAATAAATACCCTTTAAAAATCACTACATATAGTATCTCACAAAAGTGAGTACACCCCTCACATTTTTGTAAATATTTTATTATAACTTTTCATGTGACAACAATGAAGAAATTACTTTGCTACAATGTAAAGTAGTGAGTGTACAGCAATTCGCTGTCCCCTCAAAATAACTCAACACACAGCCATTAGTGTCTAAACAGCTGGCAACAAAACTGAGTACACCTCTAATGCCCCATACACACGGACGGATTTTCTGACGGAAAATATCCTATCGGACCATGTTGTCGGAAATTCCGACCGTGTGTGGGCTCCATTGGACTTTTTCCATCGGAATCTGCTCTCAAATTTTCCTACAACAAAGTCCGATAGGACTTTTTCCGATTGTGTGTAGCGAATTCTGACGGACAAAGTGCCACGCATGCTCAGATCACATTACAAGACCAAAGCTATTGGCTACTAGCCTCTACGTAGTTCCGTCGTACGCAACGAACGTCACCACGTTCAGAATGATCGGATTTTCCGACAACTTTGTCCGACCGTGTGTATGCAACAGCAGTGTCGGACAAAATCCGTCGGAAAAAATCAGACGGATTTTGTGGTCGGAATTTCCGACCAGGTGTATGGGGCATAAGTGAAAATGTTTTGTGTGGCCACCATTATTTTCCAGCACTGCCTTAACCCTCTTGGGCACGGAGTTCACCAGAGCGTCACAGGTTGCCACTGGAGTCCTCTTCCATTCCTTCATGATGACATCATGGAGCTGGTGGATGTAAGAGAAATTGCGCTCCTCCACCTTCCATTTGAGGATGCTCATTAGGGTTTAGGTCTGGAGACATGCTTGGCCAGTCTATCACCTTTACCCTGCTTCTTTAGCAAGGCAGTGGTCATCTTGGAGGCGTGTTTGGGGTCGTTATGCTGAAATACTGCCTTGCAGTCTGGTCTTCGAAGGGAGGGGGGATCATGCTCTGCTTCAGTATGTCACAGTACATTTTGGAATTCATGGTTCTCTCAATGTGCCGGCAGGACTCATGCAGTCCCAGACCATGACACTGCCGCCATCATGCTTGACTGTAGGCAAGACATACTTGTCTTTGTACTCCTCACCTGGTTGCCACCACACACACTTGACACCATCTGAACCAAATAAGTAATAAGTAATCCATGTCCTTAGTCTGCTTGTCTTCAGCAAACTGTTTGCAGACTTTCTTGTGCATCATCTATAGAAGAGGCTTCTTTCTGGGACAACAACCATGCAGACCAATTTGATGCAGTGTGTGGCATATGCTCCGAGCACTGACAGCCTGACCCCACCACCCCTTCAACCTCTGCAGCAATGCTGGCAGCACTCATATGTCTATTTTCCAAAGACAACCTCTAGATATGATGCTGAGCATGTGCACTCAACTCTTTTGGTGGACCATGGCGAGGCCTGTTCTGAGTGGAACCTGTCCTGTTAAACCGCCGTATGGTCTTGGCCACCATGCTGCAGCTCAGTTTCAGGGTCTTGGCAATCTTCTTCTAGCTTAGGACATCTTTATGTAGAGCAACAATTCTTTTTTTCAGATCCTCAGTTCTTTGCCATGAGGTGCCATGTTGAACTTCCAGTGACCAGTATGAATGAGAGAGGGAGAGCGATAACACCAAAATTTAAACACACCTGCTCTGCATTCACACCTCAGTCCTTGTAACACTAAAGAGTCACATGACACCGGGGAGGGAAAAGTGATAATTTGGCCCAATTTGGACATTTTCACTTTGGGGTGTACTCACTTTTGTTGCCAGCAGTTTAGACAATAATGGCTGTGTGCTGAGTTATTTTGAGGGGACAGCAAATTTACACTGTTATACAAGCTGTACACTCACTACTTTACATTGTAGCAAAAATGCAAGAGGTGTACTCATTTTTGTGAGATACTGTACATGACCTTTCCCAAGCTAAATTAAAGGACTACTGCTAATTATATTGTGGTCATCAATCACTTTGTTGTCCCTAGGTTGTAAAATGTAGTTTGACCAGTAATTGAAAACGACTCATTGGATTAAATTGGCACTTTAAAAAAAGGTACCAGAATACAGAAATGTGTTCACAAACCAAAAAAAAATATATAATCATTTTTTTTTTTAAATACCTTTATAAAATACTGTTCACTACTTTATATTGTAGCAAAATAATTTCTCCAGTGTTGTCACATTAAAAAATATAATAAAATATTTACAAAGATGTGAGGGGTGTACTTACATATTTATATATATATATATATATATATATATATATATATATATATATATATATATATATATTTTTTTTTTTTTTTTTTTTTTATATTGCCTTAATGCCTTTCAGGTTTGTTATGCTCTTATCTGATGACTAACTGCCTTAGCACCATTTATTGCAGACAAATGCCAATGGTCTACGTTTTCTTCCTAGCCACCAGTCAGTGGAAGACTGTGGCTTGCGCAGCTTAGCCAGGAAGTAAAGACTAAATCAGCTTCCATGATAAAAATAGCAAGGTCTCCTTCTATCCCGTTGTGTAGACTGCGCGCTGTCAATCGGCATGGTACAGTGACTGGGGTATGTACAGTCACAGCTTTTCAAGGTGTCAGACACTGGACTATACATTAATACAACTACTAATACAACTTTATTGCTAAAGCATTTTTTGTTAAAAGTCTGTCTTGCTTTTTCAGACTGTTTTTCTTCGGTCTTCTTTTAGAAACGATAAAGCCTTCATAGCAATCATTTGTCTTTTCTTTTTCCATCTTTGCATAGAAAAAAGAAATATGCAAATGGCCACAGGGGTTACATATTGGACCACCTAGGTTTGGAAAGAGCAACAGTCTTGTACAAGTTATCATTTCCTACATGGAACAAAGTTAGATAGAACGTATGATCTATGTTCGCTAATCTGTCTCTGCTCCTTGCTTTGATGAAACATCAAATCTTCTTAAATTCAAGACAGCTCAAGCCTAGTAAAGTTCTGGCACAAGAAACAGGCTTCAAGAAATTCTTTTCATCAGTTGAAACTGTGGGCCACAAGCAAGAAATAACCTGCTGCTGACTGAAGCCTGATGTTATCTCTACCAATCCAAGGATTTTATTCTCTACAAGGCAGCCGACGGTGGTTTTATTAGGGATTTCGTATGGTTACTGGTCTGTTCTGAATAAGTGAAATTTCATATTATCTGCTAAACATGGAAATAAATTCACCCTTTAAACTTTGAGTTAGGAAGCCCGTAATAATCATTTGAATTGCGTGTTGTCCATGCAAAGCGATTTGTTGTCAATTCCCTATTCCCTTCTCTAGGCTTGATGAAGGCCTGCTGTGGCTCTAAGACTCATATTGTCTGATTATTCAGCACATGTACATTATCCAGGAGCTTTGGGCATTGAACAGGGAAGAATATTAAACATACTATTGTGGCTTTAGGCACCATTTGTAGAATTTAAAGTATGTGCAGGGAAATGGAAGGACAAAGTCACTGGATATAAAAGCCCTGTATCTGAATCCCAAAGTTCTTTTTTGTGAAAAAAAAAAGTGTTTTGGAAGTACAGGTATAAATTATGTAATGAGGTGATCTTCTGAAAGAAACGTTTCAAACACAACTTCAAGGCCTTTAAAATACATATTGAATCAAGGAACCAAGTAAAGTACAATCCCTAATAACGAAAGAAACTAAGAAAAAAAAAAAAAAAAACATAACCGTGACGCTGAATATAAACTTTAGTGTGGCAACCTGCTGTTAGAAAATGATCCAGTAACTGAAAGGCTGTTGTTTCTTAGAAGATCCACTTATACATGCATGCTTACTTTCTAGAAGGGAGGCAGAGTCGGTGACCTGTGGTGGTGTACTTATTAGTCCAGGGCTACACTGGGGAAATCGCTTTGCTACTCCAGTTATTGACAGTCAACTCATTTGGGGAACCAAAAAAAATCAATATGATTTAATCATGGAAGATGAGATTAAACAAGCAATGTTGGCCCCAAATAATGATAAAACCACGTCCCCAGATGGAATGCCGTTGGAAATATACAAAAGTTATTTATACTCCATTGCACCTATTTTAAAAAGGGACTACACGGAAGCCTTTACAACCAGGAAGCTGCTGTTAACTATGTACAATGCTACTATTGTACTCCTGTTAGATCATGATAAAAATCCTTTTGAGTATTCTTTCTACAGACCCATTTCCTTATTAAAACTTGACTACAAAATACTATCAAAAATTTGGGCCACTGGATTGAACTTGGTTATATTTTTTATAGTCAACCACAATTAATATCCATGTGCCTTAGACTTATTTTTCACAAAGCTAAAGCTTTTGAATCTATAGAATGGTCCCTTTCACATGCCTGTTTTGGTCTAGTCCTAAACTTTCACAAAATAGATCAACATAGTTTATGTCCACAATTATTTTGGTCAACTGCCTCATCTCCCTACCCTTCCATCTTCATCAGGGCACAAGGCAAGGTTGTTCTTGGTCTTCTTCCCTATTTGCTATAGCAAAAGAAATCCATGGTAATAACATTCAGCAAAAGACAGATTTTAAAGGCATTACAGTGGAGAGAAAACTGAACGTAGGGATGTCCAAATCCTATCACCCTATGCCCGTGACATGCAGTTCCAGGTGGCGGGCAAGAATTTTTTTTTTTCTATAATTACCCCTGCTGCAAGAAAACAGCAAGGTTTAGAGCCAACAGGTCAGCTCTCTTGTAAAAGCAATCTGAGCAGCTAACTAGCCACTGGATTGCTTTTACAAGCAGCGGGATGGGACGTCCCCCACCTCCCGCTGCCTTACGCAGACTTTCCAGTCTCCCTGGGACACCTGATCGACCAGCTGATGCTTCCAGTGCCATTTTTAAAAATGGAATGCATTTCATCACACCAATCTTGGTGTCAGCCAATCAGCCGATGACAGCTGATCACGTGATGTAAACAGAAGATCGGTAATCTTTTTTTCTTCTTCTCACAGAGCCGATCACCGACTTCTGTTGAAGAGACATCGGTTCGGAAGAGTCGAAGCCGCTTCATATGGGCCCACCAGTACCGCCTGCCAGTGACACGAATCAGTGCCCACAGTGCCACAAATCAGTGCCCACCAGTACATAAGTGCCAGCAATCAGTGTCACCTACCAGTGCCGATCAGTGCCCATCACTGCCCCCGTCAGTGTCCATCACTGCCACCTACCAGTGCCCTTCAGTGTAGCTCAACAGCGTACATCAATGAAGGAGAAAAATGACCTGTTTGCAAAATCTATCAACAAAATATAAAACTGTTTTGTATTTTTTTTTACTCTTTTTAAAAAAAATTAA
>CM053029.1:363346890-363484390 GCA_028564925.1 Lithobates sylvaticus | reverse complement strand
GATGGCTGTATGCTTAGATGGCTTCTCATCCGTTCGGCCGCCATCTTGCTTCGCTGTACGCCGGTGAAGCCAGTGGGCCATGGGTGCAGGCCGTTGCGCATGTGCGGTTGAGATGGGGGCGTGCATGCTCGGCTCAGGAAGCTGATGATGCGATGGACCCCGCTCCTCCCACCCAGATCTTAAATGCAGCTGATACTAATCGGCTGCGTCCGTGATTGGTGGGTAGTTGACATAAATAGTAGGCCCTGGCCAGCACAAACCAACACTCCCTATCAGGTTCAGTGCCTGAAGGTGTTTCCACACTATTGTCCGTATTATCAAAGGTATGTTTAAACCCACCAATGCTCTCTTTTAACTGCACTGCTTGTCGGTGGATATCTTGGAGCTCTACCCATCCCCTCCAGTCATGGCATAAACAAATATATATTGACTGGATTTTAAACTGCATGGTCCAATGGTTTACTATTTAATCACTTTTTGGATTGTTAAATCAGATGTATGCCACCTTGTGGACACAATATATATTGCAAATTCATATAGATATATATTACAATCCTTCACTTAAAATTGTGCTCACCAGGTGCAACTCCATGGGGCTAATCCATAATGGGCCTGTATATTATAAAACTGAATTTTACATCCGATTAGCTTTATTGTAATCTTTTTGAAACCATCAAGCCTTTGATTGTCATGACTGGCTGCAAGATCGGATTTGCTCATTGATCTATCCCGGACATTCAGGCAGTTTCAATTAATTACATTTTTTCAGTGGTAACCTACATTTGGGTGGGCTACACTTACCTGTGAACAAATAAGCACCAATTTAATCACTATGAGGTACAATATTGGAATGCAATATCTGTTGCATGGAAATGCATTATTTTTGGATAAGCTACAATAATTAAAACATATCCCTACTGCTTTTATTTGCAGGGCTCTGCCTCTCTTTGACTTCAGCAGCAATTGGGTGTTGATCCTTTTTCTGTGTCTTTAGACCACTTTTCAACAAATAGCCATATGCTTAAGGGCAAGGCATTATAGACGGGCATATGCGGAACATATTTCCGCTCAATTTTTCTTGTTTTTAACATTTTAAGTGGCATGTTTTTGCATATTATATGACAGTCTCAGTAAACATGCAAGTACACTGTCTACATGCATATTCTTATGAATATTGTATACTGTCATTCTTCTATGTTCCAGTATATACATCTAAACTGTTTGTTAATGCATTATAGACACATGATTGATTCTCTTACGTACCCCCGAAGAAGGAGATGAAAAACTCAGAAATGCTTTGGGTGAATCATAAGACAACAGCATCAATCACTGTGGTGACTGTTTCAACTCGTATGCATGTCTGTTAAACATTCCGCCTTTTCATTCTGTATTTCTTGATACATGTATTTTACCAATAAACATTTATATTTTTCTATTTATATGAATTCCTGTGCCTTAAAAGTCCAGTTAGGGGGTCAAACATGGAGGGGGGGGGGGGGGGTAGTGCAGTCCAGTACAGCTGCTTCCATCTGACAGCTGGATTGACAGATTTATACACGCCCCTGGCAGCTGTCGGGAGTGTGTGTAAAACCAACCCCCTAAAGATACTGCCATAGATTCTACTGTGGTGGCAGTCAAAGGGTTAAATCACCTCACATTACATCACTCACCATCCATGGCATCCCTCTATCCCAATGGATAAATTACAAGTAATGCATATATACATCTGTGGCAGCTGAAAAAGTCTGCCCTGCCTTTAATTCAGTAGATATGATTGCTTGTAAGCATTTCAATTACAGCCTTGCTGTCCCTGTGCAACAGGTTTGCTTAATGGGGCAGGGATGGCCTTATGAAGGGGAAAAAAATAAAATTATTAATGAAAAATGTTAATCTGTAAAAAATAAACAGAAAAATTTAGTAGTGGAGGGTGGGAAAATGGCTAGGTTTAGATCAGAGTTTGGCTCTCGGCAATACCAAAGCTCAGATTTTCTACCTTGTTTAAAAGATGGCCCTTGTCACAGGTCCCAGAAGGCTGCGCGACCATTTAGAAAGCGCAGTGCAGCTTGCACAGTGAGCAGCTGGCTGTGAAGCTGCAGGGAGTCACAACCGGCTGCCCACAAAAAAACATGCTGGCGCTGGGGACCGAAAGCTGTGTTGCTATGGGTATTTTTGTAGTGATTTTTATAGCACAAATATTGTGCAACATTTTAGTTACACGTGCTGTTTTAGAAGCTAGGGCTTCCCTATTGATATGCAAAAGCCATCAGACTGGTTTATGAGCTCAGCACAGGATGTCAGGCTACAGGATATGATGTAGCAGGAAATGAGGGGTAGGAGAAAAGGACTTTGAACAGGCCATGTGCTCAGACAAAAAAAAAAAAAAGATTTGGTCTGGAACACAAAGAAGACACCGTTGTGTTGCGAGACTTTGGTGGGGGGGGGGGGGCAGGAGTTTCTAGCTAGACTCTGAGCAAGAAGCCATGAGAAGATTCCACCATAAAGAAAGATCCAAGTTAAGTGGCCGATTAGTATACTTATGCCTATCCCATAAATTGTGCATGCTTATTATTTATTTTTATTTTTTTTAAGAAGGGTAGTTTATAGCATGCAAAGTATAAAAACATATGTCTACAAAGTGAAAACTGTGTATCCTGCAGTTGTATCTGTATCTTTTCTGTTCAGTAATGCAAATTAATATACTAAAAAGTTTTAAGCTTCCTTGGCTTATTCTGCAAAGAATCTTTAATAAACACCAAGCAAAACAATTGGGGGCTCGTCCGGGATTTTGGCTAAAGCTCAACTGAAGCACATCTGTTATTCTGTGGTGTGTTCTGTTGCTTGTGCTAAGGAAAATGTGGTTTACACTGTTCAGCAAGAGTAAGGCTGCAGAAGTTTCTGGTGTCCAGGAGGAGAAGATGTGCACCCTGCCTATCTGGACATGATGCAGTCAATGCATGCCTGTTGAAAAGTAGCTTGCTAGGTATGCGTCTCCTTTGAACAGAACTTGGGGTGATGGAGTCTTGGATTTTTCCTCAGATTTTAGTCTTAAAAGTTTTGGGTTCAGTAAGCGAGAGATGCGGGCTTACTTTGGCGGGAGGGCATCCATGGACATCCACCCGTGATCGCGCAGGTAGTACGCTCGGTTTTTGTTAAGTCCAATGATCACAGATCAGGGTAAAGGGCCAATCACAGCGATCCCTTACAGTATCCAATGAAAGCTGATCATGATATAAACACAAGCTGGTTATCAGCTTTCCTTTCCTCACACTCACAGCGTGAGGAGGGGAGAAGAGAGATAATTGGCTTGTGTTAAAGGGACATCTACACTGATAATCAGTGTCCACCAGTGCTGCCAATCAGTGCCCATCAGTGCTGCACACCAGTGCTGCCTCGTCAGTGCACACCAGAGCTACCTCATCAGTGCCCATCAGTGCTACCTCATCAGTGCCCATCAGTGCTGCTTATCAGTGTAGCCTCATCAGTGCACACCAGTGCCGCCTATCAGCGCAGGAAAAAAATTACCAAAATGTTATAACTATGAAAAAAAAATTTTTTTTCTAAAATTATCAGTCTTTTTTTCGTTTGTTTAGCAAAAAATAAAAAAACCCAGTAATGATTAAATACTACCAAAAGAACGCTCTTTTTGTGTGAAACAAATTATAAAAATATCATATGGATACAGTGCTGCATGACCGCGCGATTCTTATTCAAAGTGTGACAGCGTTGAAAGCTGAAAATTGGCCTGGGCAGGTAGGGGTAAAAGTGGTTATAACAATGAAGTCATCAACCACATATAGAAGAAGCTTCTTAAAATCCTCCTAATGTTTAGCGACCAGCCTTCAATTTTATATCAGTGATAAGCAGTCAGAACAATAAAATGATAGTCTCTGATTGATGCGGGTCACTGAACTTTGCAATTTGCTTTATTGTCTAAACCTGTACAAGTCTTGAAAGCTTGCATTTGAAACATTTTCAATTATCCAGCAAATGGTATCACTCTACTTGTTCTATGTATCTGCATTATGGATATGGAGATCTACGAGTAGAAACCTTTATACTCATCTTTTAATGTCCTTACCATTTCCTTAAAGGCATTTTCAAGTGCTCCGATGATCAGACTCTCATGTGGAACTTTTTTCTCTGTGAAGAAGCGCGTTGGAGGTGTGCTTGGGGAGCCTGGTGCACCAGTGGCTCCACGTAATGAGGCAGCTCTAGTCAGAGTCCTGCTAGTAGTGGACGTAGTTTCTGGATCCTCCCCTAGACATGTGGGAGGTAAAACCGCTGAGTTCTTCAGGATATCTACAATGTCCTGTAGCTGATCCGTGATGTGGTGATGCAGAAGCTTTGATGCTACAACAGCTGCTCCAGCACCTGCATGTCCATCAAATAGGGCCCAATACTGAAAGGTTATTCCATCCACCTCCTGAAAAGAAACAAGTGCAATTAATGAGTAGATAGACATTAAGTTATAAAAGTCAGCCTAAAAACTCACATTTATTGCCTACTGAAAGCACTTACCACCTACAATTATAGAAAGTCCTCTTTTTCAGCAAGTATAGAAACAGAGGAGGGGACACATTACACATAATGTTATTTCCATTACTAAAACAGCATGGTAATAGCATAATTACTGGCTGTCTTTTTAGATCTTGGACCACATTCTTTACTGTAGTTAGTATAGCATTCACTGTATACCTTTCCCTTCCATGTCAGAACCAGTTCTGTTAAAGACTCTCACTGCTCCATGCTTCTCCCATAGGGAAATACAGAAAATCCATAGAAAGTACAGGCCGGCAACTCGACAGCTTCTCCATAGAAAATATTTGAGCATTACAGCAATAACATCATCCAAAAATGTTGACGTGTTTTGGCCTTAGGCCTTCATCAAAAGCATAGGGGACTACAGTTCATGCTTTGAGTCCAACATCTTTGCTACTGGACAGAGAAAGGAAAAGGCAGCAGATGCAAAAGCTTGTCTAGTACTCTGTTCTCTCCTCCTATTAGCATGTCCCTTGCCAACACATGAACACTGCAGCACAGCCGATTGGCTCAATGTGCTGCCTTTCTCTAATCTAAGCTCTGTTGTACATAAACTGCAAGGGGGTGAATACCAGGTCTAATTCCAGTACTTATATTGCTTAAATTTAACAAAATGCAATTAATGATGTATTAATAAAAACAGAGCTTTAATTTTTGTCTTTCATAACTATCCAGTAGTACAGGCAATGAATACTAGAAGTCTGCTGATGGAAAGTCAACAAGTGGCAACAAAATATATTTATAGATTTCTCTTTTTGTGTTTTACTTTTTTTTTTTTTTAAAGCACAATTTTCATACGTAATTCTAGAGCTGAATAACTCTGGAATATAAAATATTCTATTATAAAACAGAAAACATAATAAAAAGGTGCTCAGTTCTACCATTTTAGCTAATCACTATGAACAAAATGATCCTATCTCAATTTCCTGTGTTATGGGTTTGTCATATTTCGGCATGCTTTACCAGCTGAAAAAAATGCCATTTCATCTATGTTCTTTATCAGTTAATTTGTTTTTGAAAGGAAGGCACCGTAAGTGTGGGGATGAAACCGGCTTACTGGAACCGATCATTTTCTTGACACTGACATACGGAGCTAGATCATTACTTTGGAGCAGGACAAGGCAAAATAATCTAACATTATCAAATTTTTCAGAAACATCTGAAATTAAAGCAGTTGAGAGTAATGTACAGTATCAAAACATACGATATCCAATCTAAAAAAACTTTGGCTACAGAAAAATAGAGGTTTTCTGAAGTATTCAAAATAAAATATGTTGCAAAGTTTCGTACAGATGATGACAGAGGTCACCTGGAAGTAAAATCCAAAATATAATTCTCAGCTTTGGAAAATTGAAAAAAGACCATTTCGATATACTTGTTCGGTGTATATTTCACTTGCTATAACAAAATTCAGTAAATTCCCAGCTCACGTAATATTGCATATTTTCTCGACTTGTGAGAAAATATGGGTATTAAAATGTTTTCATCGTTATAGGCAATAGGAGTTTTTTGTTTTTTTCTTCCAGCAAGAAATAAACGCACCTTCAGGTGCCTCAGCACTCACTTTTCTTTCTCATCTATGGAGGGACATAGGAAATAGTAAACAGTCTGATCATACGGCCATTTGGAAAAAATAACCACAGATCTAGGCTTTACTTTAGCCATAGCTCTGAAAAAACGAATTATCAGGGGCTCCCTTACCAGGGTTCTTTCAAAAAACCTAATAAAGCCGCTACCTGCGTCTTGAGCGTACTAGCTACTAGGCCTTTCTCCAATCCTTCTTGAGGGAATTCTATAACTGAAATTGTACTAGACAAACTAAAGTCCTTTCTGGAACACCATGTATTATATACTTTCCAGACCTTAAAATAAATGTCTGTCACCTTCTTCCTACTTGCAAGAAGGATAGAGATGAGTTTTATATTATAGGCCCTTTTGTCTTAGGATTTGTTCTTCAGAAACCAAGCTGCCGGATTGAGAAACGTTGGATCTGGATGAAAAAAAAACTTGCCCTGACTCAGTAGATCTGACCTGTTAGGTAACTTCCAAGGAGGTTTTACTGAGAGGTTCATTAGGGTTGCAAACCATGGTCTCTTTTGGCCAATAAGGAGCTGTCAGAATTAGTTCCGTGGATTTCAGTCTGAATTTGGCTAATACCCTTGGAATCAGTGAAAATGGGGGAAAAGCGTAGGACAGATAGAAACCCCATCTGTGGGCCAGAGCATCTATCCCCAGAGCTTGATCTGTTCTCTGGGGGGAGAAGAACACTGGTATTTTTGCATTTTCTTGTTTTGTCACCAGGTCCACCTGAGGACAACCCCACCTCTTGGCTATTGTCTCGAATAGATCCTGATTCAGAGACCACTCTGCTGCTCTTAATTTTTCTCCTGCTGAGGAGACCTGCCAAGGCGTTTTCCGTCCCTTTTAAGTGGAACTGCCGATAGGGAGACCAAATTGTTCTCTGCCCATCTCAGTATTTGGCAGGTTAACTCCAACAAAGTTCTGCTTTTTGTGCCACCCTGTTTTGTTAGGTATAACACTGCAGTCATATTGTCCGACCAAATCTGTACATGCTGACTTCTTAGAAGTTCCTGGAAGGACAGAAGACTCAGATGAAATAGCCTTAAACTCTCCAGTTTAATGACCTACTCGCTTCTGGCTTGGACCAACCCCCCTGGAATAGTTTGTTCTTCCAGGTGGGCTCCCCCCCCCTGCGCTGGCATCTGTAGTCAGCCTTTGGGTTACTGGGAAGGACCAGTGGAGACCTTTTGAGATGTTTCTCTGGTTCCTCCATCACCAGAGTCATCTTTTTGCTCTTACCCCTATGACGAACTTTCCCTCCAGAGATTTCTGGAAAGACCAATTTGTCAACATGTCCGCCTGCAGCGGACGAGCATGCAGTCTGGCCCGCTGTACTGCGGGGATTGCTGCTGTCAGTAGACCCAGAGCCGACATGGCTTGCCATACTGAGAACCTTGAATTGGACTGAAGTGCCTTCAGAGCTGTTTCTATTCTTTCTTGGGGTAGACCCATCTTCCGATCCAGTGAGTCTATTTCGTACCCCAGAAACCTTACTCTTTGGGCAGGCTTTACGTTGGACTTCTGAATATTGAGAAGCCAACCCAAGCCTCTTATATGTGCTTGAGTCACTTGAAGATTGACTTCCACCTGACTTTTTGAGTCGGCGAAAAATAGCAGATCGCCCAAGTAGAGCACTATTGGGATCCCTTTCAGTTTCAGGGGTTCCAATGCTTCTGCCATCACTTTCGTGAATACTCTGGGTGAGAAGGAGAGACGGAATGGCAGGGCTCTGAACTGTAGATGCCAGATCTCCCCCTTTCCCAGATTGACTGCTAGGCGCAGAAATTTCTGGGACTAGGGTGCTATTGGGATATGGAGCTATGCATCTCTCCAATCGATGGAGGCCATGTGACACCTGGGGGTCAGCAAGTTCTTCACCAAAAAAATCGTGTCCATCCTGAATTTTTTGTACTTTATGGACCGATTCAACAGCTTTAAGTTGAGGATCAGGCAGAATTTTCCCGATGGTTTCTTTACCCAGAATATATGGGACTAAAACCCCTTTTCCTTCTTGCCCCTCTGGGACCTGAGAGATTACATTCTGTTGCATCAGCTCTTGAAGAAGGGACTTCATAACCAGAGCCTTCTCCTGATCCCTCGGCAAGTTTGTTATGAAGAACCGATTTGGGGGGTCTTCTAAAAACTCTAGATGGTAACCCTGCTGGATTATCCCTAGAACAAATGGACTTCTTGTTGTTTCTTCCCAACTAAACCAGAAGTCCTGAAGCCTCCCGCCTACTGGGAGCTGGTCATTTCCTCTCTGAGGATTCCAATTTTCTTTGTTTGGTCCTTTTTCTGAGGAAAAGCTTCCTTTTTGTCTGCTGTCCTATCAAGCACAGCCTTCTAATTCTGGACCAAACAACAAATCCCCTGAAAAGGGAATTTCACACAGTTTCGCTTTAGAGGCTGAACCCCCTGACCAGGTTTTAAGCCAGAGGGCTCTCCTTGCGGAATTGACCAGTGCTGATGACCTGGCGGACATTTTAATGGACTCTGCCTAGGCATCAGTCATAAATTTGACGGCTTTTAATAGAGTAGGGAAGGACTCTAATAATTCTTTCCTGGAGGTACCTGCCACCACCTGATTTTTGAGTTGGTTTGACCAGCATTCCAAATTTCTGGCCACCACTGTGGCTGCCATTGCAGGTTTCAGATTGGCTAAAGAAGAGTCCATGCTTTCTTCAGTAGCCCATCTGCTTTTTTGTCCATAGCGACTTTGAGAATTCCCTATCCTCAAAGGCTAAGCCCGTCTTTCTGTACACTTGAGGGAAGGCAGTATCTATCCAAACACACTCCCCTTCTCCTCAAAAGGGAACCTCCTTTTAAGGGCTTTAGCGAAGGACTGTCCTTCCACTCCTTTAATGGAGTCTGTTAACACTTTGTGTACAGGAAAGACTATGCTTGACCTCCTCCAGCCCCTGGTACATTTTGTCATGTACTGACAGCTGAATTTTTTCTTCCTGGATCTCCAGTGTAGTATAAATTGCCTTGAGTAAATCATCAACTTCCTCAAGTGACAGTTTATATCTAGAAGCTTTGGCTTCTTCATCCTCTTCCTCAACATCAGAATCAAACGTTGAGGGAGGAATGCTTTCCCTTTCTTCCTCAGACTCACTTTCAACTTGCACAGAAGTGGACGGAGGGAGACTGGATTGAGAACTCTGTTCTTGGCTGGAACTCTGACCACGTTTTTTCACAAGGGAGCGTACTGTCCCTAGGGCCTCTGCTATTTCTTTTCTCACTGAAGACAGGAGTTCCTTGCACCCCTGTGAGGACTCCTCCTTCACTAAACCCGCAATGCAAGATCTGCACAGGGGTTTGGGCCAAGAGTCCCTTAAAGGATTTTTACATGAGGGGCATTTTCTTGAAGTTCTCTCTGACTTAGCAGTAGCTTTCTGACACGACAGAAATAAAAGAACCCGCAGGTCCTCTTTAACTGCAGCCACTAAAGAGTACAACAAATAGACCCCAACGCCAAACACCCTAAGTGCCCAGAGTCTCAATCCCTGCTGAACTGCTAATGGACCTTTACACCAAAGCAGACAGCTGCAGGTTTAACTTAATACATGAACAAAAAACACCCAGTGATGTAAAGGAAAGAGGTCCCTCTGTACCTCTCCTACCTGGGACTGGCCGGGAGCCTGGGCGCCTGCATCCGCCATAGCTGCTGAAGATTCGTCCTCCATTTCGATCGTAGCAGCCGCCGTCCGCGCGCTTTGAATGGCTTTCCGACCGTGCCAAACAAACGGAAGTCCCGGCCAGAGGACCTGCCCCTTCCTCCTGCGTTCCAGCAGCTGGAACCAATTGCTGCTACGCCCTGCCGGAGGCCTCCACCCACCGAAACTGGCGTCCCCCGCCGTCCGGGATTCGGCGCCGCCATGCTGAGGCCTGGCATGGAACGCTCGTTTCTGAGCACAACCGCGGCCCCCCGAACGCACGGGCGATCAACCTCCGGCAGTCCATTACTCCTGTGAGCCGACGAAGGAAGGGAACACCGGAACACCTAACCCATCGTTCGGGAAGGTGCTGGGCTGGTCTTTGCGAACGTAAGCATGAGGCACTGCCAAAACCCTCGTTTTTTCCTTAAAGAGAGCGCAGCACCCCTGGTTCCCCAGCAGTGTTCCACCATGGCGGAGGAAACACTAAAACTGAAGGCATGGTGGAAGCAGCTGATCTTAAAAAGGGGCGTTGTCACGCAGTGTTTCCTGGGTAAAGGCGGAGCTGCGCTCTCTCCAAGGTGCTGTCCTGAAAGGCGAAGAGAGAAAAAAAGATTTGTCCAAATGTCGTTAGGTTATTTGCTGCACGGTAATGTAAACTTATTTTTATGGGTGAAACTCCACTTTTAGGCTAAGGGATCAAGCATTGACAACATCCACTGGGTGAAGTCCCATGCTCTCTTTCCTGCCATTCAGCCTCGAGGAAGCACAATCCCATTTTTGTTCCTGCTTCTGAGGCACCATGTGGATCTTTGGTCTGTTTCTCCTGATCACTCCCAGTCACTTGGTCACCTCCGGCTGCTTGAACCCCTCATCAATACGAGCTTCACAGGTATGTGAATACCCGAGATGTTGCCTCACATTGTGTCTAATTGCATTAACGTCATGCAAACTCAACATTTCTTCATTAAGATACACAGACGACAGTTCTGCTGCCATGATAGTCTATAACCTCCTAGTGTTTCTGGGGGGCATTTACTCCATATCCTCAGAAGGAACAGACACTTTTAATCCAGAACCTGAGACCCTGTTATAGGGTTGTCATCATCGGAGTCTTCAGTTCTGCTGGGTGAGGTCGAGACCTCTTCCAAGTCCACAATGACCCTTATGTTCACTTAGGGCTTCCTAGCTATTTGTGCTCAGCTACTGAGGCACTCTTTCCTCAGAAGCGCTAAGCGCACTCTAATTCCATCCCCTGAAGATTGTCTCTGACCCTCCTAAACTATGAATCAAACTGGGATTGTGGCCTGTTACCATCTCTGATACACCTTCAGAGTCCCAAGAGTGTTTTTAAAGGCAGCAAAGTCTCCTGCCATTGACTCTAATTTACCGGGGGGGGGGGGTCCAACCTTATTGATGCAGTGCATATTACCCTGCACCTGGAGGACCAGCTTGCTGTGCCAGACCAAGGGGTATTTAGAGCTCTTACAGCGGCAAAGACCTTTCCACTAAATCTGTTATTTGAGTCATTATTCTGTGTGGCCTGGAAACACCTTGAAGTGTCAGAACTATTCCCCTTTTACAGGAGATTTGTTAATCTGTCGTCAGTTCCCATCATAGGTAAATTACTAAACTGGTTGGGGGTGTGTTCACCTTTCGACACTGCACTGGCAGGCAGTTAGAGTCTCTCCTTACATCCCAGTTTGAATGAACTTATCTGTCCCATGTTGGTGGTAACTTTAACATGTCAAGCTGTGTCAGAATAGGTAGACTCCCTCAAAAAGGGATCCCTCCACTGTGAGTGTAAGCCCCTGTCGTATAGAGTGACTGAAGCAAATGTCTGGAGTCCTGTGTTCCAGACACAATGGCTTGTTACATGCATCCAAGCATGTGTCCCATGAAGGATGGATGTCTATACAGAGGTCCAAGGTTCCATTCGGGAATCTCCTTAGTTGGGAACTTGTCCCAGTATTTTTATTTTGGCCACATTAATTTGATTTTCTATTGCTTTCTTTCCACCTGTTTTGGTGGAATTTTGTTTTTCACAGCCTCTTGCTGGTTCAGGCTCTTTATTTTTGAAGGAGTCATTCCCCTTAACAGTGATCTCTTCCTTTTTGGTCCTGAGCATCAAACTGTTCTTTTGTGGCCTCTTCTTGGTTTTTGGCAGTTTCCCATGTCTTGCAGAGGGCTTAACCTCTGGTTCAGATTTGAACATTAATCCTTCAGGTAGTTCTGAGTTGCAGACAGTTCCCAATCCCTTGTCATGGGCCGGTCAGTGGCTGTTGCCCACTCTTTAGTCGGAATCCAATTGGACATCACAACCGTTTCTGAATTTCTGTGTTTCTCAGTGGACAAGAAACAATGTAAGAAATACCGATTTCAAAGCGATTGTACGATAATCTGATCGTTAGTACACAGCTGTCGTTTGAAATGTTCCCGTACGATACCAGATCGGATGGTATTCATTTAATCAGTACAGTATTTGTCCAAAAATACAATACAAATACACTACAACACATGACATCACTTCTGAATTTTTATTCTGTCGTACAAGAATTTTCGTACCTTAGTAACCCATTAGTTTTCGATAGGGAGATTAGCACCCCCAAAAAAAAAAAAAAAAAAAACAGAGGATCATTCGTGCGATAATCTCATTGTGTGCACTAGGCTTTACTGTAAAATCCTTTTCTTTGAGTCATTTGAGGGACACAGGCCCCACACTGTTTTTTGCTTGCTATTAGTACGTCTCTCTCAAAAAACTGTGGCACGCTGGGTAGGGAAAATAATACAGTGGGGCTGGCTTACAATTTTTCTAGAGAAACATAACAAAAATCTTATTTTAAAGGAGAAGTAGTGTGGGATTGGAAAAAAAAATGAAACAAAAAAATGTAATACAAAACTGATCAGTTCTCGGTCTGCTCAGAGCAGAGCACAGTGACTGTCAAAATGAGTGCACCTGTATTTGCCCCAGCTGGGCTTTAAATAAAAAAGTGAAAAGATTGTTCAAAATAAAAAAGTGAAAAGTCTGGTGAACTAATATATCACAGAAATATACAACGCTGTGAAAAAGTATTTGCCCCCTTTCTGATTTAATTTTTTTTTGCACATTTGTCACACTTAAATGACTCAGATTATCAAACAAATTTTATTACTACAAAGATAACCTGAGTAAATACAAAATGCAGTTTTTAAATGATGGTTTCATTAAGGCAAAGAAGCTGTCCAAACCTGCCTGGCTTTATGTGAAAAAGTAATTGCCCCCCTAAACCTAATAACTGGTTGTGCCACCCTTGGCGGCAACAACTGCAATCAAGCCTTTGCGATAACTGCCAATGAGTCTTTCACATTGCTGTGGAGCAATTTTGGCCCTCTCTTCTATGCAGAATTGTTTTAATTCAACCACATTCAAGGGTTTTCTAGCATGAACGGCCTGTGTAAGGTCATGATACAGCATCTCCATTGGATTTAAGTCCGGCCTTTGACTAGGCCACTCCAAAACCATTTGGAGGTGGACTTGCTGTTTTGTTTTTGGATCATTGTCCTGCTGCAGAACCCAAGTGCACTTGAGCTCACAAACTGATGGCCGGACATTCTCTTTTAGGATTTTCTGGTAAAGCTCAGAATTCATTGTTCCATCATTTATGGTAAGTCGTCCAGGTCCTGAAGCTGCAAAGCAGCCCCAGACCATCACGCTACTACCACCATGTCTGACTGTTGGTACGATATTCTTGTTATGAAATGCTTTATTCGTTTTATGCCAGATGTAACGGGACTCACACCTTTCAAAAAGTAAATTTTTTGTCTCATCAGTCCACAGAATATTTGCCTAAAAGTCTTGGGGATAATCAAGATGTTTTTTGGTAAATGTGAGATGAGCCTATGTGTTCTTTTTGGTCATCAGTGGCTTTGGCATTGGAACTTTCCCATGGATGCCATTTTTGCCCAGTCTCTCTTATTGTTGAATCATGAACACTGATCTTACCTGAGGCAAGTGAGGCCTGCAGTTCTTTAGATGATGTTCTGGGTTCTTTCATGATCTCCTGGATGAGTCCTCGTCATGCTCTTGGAGTCATTTTTGTAGGCCGGCCACTCCTGGGAAGGTCCACCACTGTTCCAAGTTATCTCCATTTGTAGATAATGGCTCTCCCTGTGGTTCGCTGGAGTTCCAAAGCCTTAGAAATTGCTTTGAAACCCTTCCTAGACCGATATATGTACATTACTTTGTTTCTAATCTGTTCTTAAATTTTTTTTAGATTGTGGCAGGATGTGTGGCTTTTTGTGATCTGTTAGCGTGCTTCACTTTGTCAGACAGCTTCTATTTATGTGATGGCAGTAATCAGGCTGGGTGTGGCAAGTGAAATTTAACTTCGCTTTCCAAAAAAATTGTGGTTAATCACAGTTCATTCATGATTCAGCATGGGAGGGGGCAATTACTTTTTCACATAGGGCCAGGCAGGTTTGAACAGCTTTTTTTCCCTTAATAAATGAAATAATAATTTAAAAACTGAATCTTGGATTTACTCGGGTTATCTTTGTGTATTAATACAATTTGATGATTCGATTCATTTAAGTGTGAGAAATATGCAAAAAAATGAAAACAATCAAGAAGGGGGCATATACGTTTTCACTGCACTGTATAAACAGCGCTGTCAACAAAAAAAAAAACACATTTGTTCTCATTACACAAAATGTCACTCTGTATTGCTTTTATAATTACTTTGTAAACCATAAATAAGGAATGGAAAATATTAGTGAATAACTAATATAATCTACAATTACAAGGATAATTTAAATTTTCCGTTATCAAGAGCTTTGATTACTGTATATCTGCTGGAGCTAACCGATTACTCATACTTGCATGGTATAGGACGGTTTGCAAGTGGCACTTAAAATAACTGAGTTAGAGGATGCATACTTTGCCCTTGCATGACAAACAAAAAAGGGACTTACTGAGCCTTCTCTTAGCTGTAAGCCTTCCCCATTAGGTAGTGATGATCGGCGCTTGTTTGACGAAGACTTGCTTGGTGTGGACTGGATTCCAGCTTTCTTCTTCACAAACATCACTTCACAGCTTGCTTGATCTTCATTGTGTGTGCTCTTCCCTGCATTTATTACCCTGAAAATAACAAATACGGGTTAACATTATGCACCTATTTCCCTCCTTTCAACAAATTGGAAAATCTCTGCGCAATAATAAGTGCTTCAAACATCAGAAATGCTCATTGCCATCTCTTAGGGGTACCCCTTAACACGTGCACTGCATGGGGTTATGTTAGAGCAGGATCAAGATGTTTATCGTCAGCCTCAGTGCATGATTTAAGTGTTATTAAAGATGAATTCCAGGTATGGCAATTTTTACATCCAGCTTGGACCCATGTATGTTGCATACCTGTGGGATTCCTTTAGAAGCTGGAAATCACTATAGCAGGCATCGCTACAAGAGTGATGTTCACCAACTTTCAGGTCCAGTGCTGAGGCTGCCCTGCTACATAAACAGGAGATCACTCACTGGGCATGGGCACCATTCATGGAACACTTTCATTTTCTCAGTGAAGGCAAATTGTTCTCTGATGGGAGGATGAGGTGGAGAGGCAAGGCGGTGACATCATGCTCTCCACATCGCCCAATTAAATCCTTTGCATTCATTAAGAATCTTAATTAATATTCATTAATATTAATTAATATAACTGTAATCATGCACTAAGGTAGGCAATAAACATCCTGATCCTGTTCCAACTTAACAACCCGTGCAATGCTCATGTGGGATTTAGCTTTAAGAATCGCTAAGCTACAATCGAATACATTTTTGGCTTTGGGTTTAATACCTCTTTTTTTTCATTCAAAAAGGTTTTTATTGTTTTCAAGAAGCATACATTGTACAATTGGGCATTGTACGTTGATTAGCGACGTAGGAATTACATGAAATTCAGTATAACCATAAAGAGTATGTACTCAAACTCTGTAAATACCCTACATTTTAAGTATTAAACAAGAAAAACGTGGTAAACATGGAAAGAAACCTGACCTCTCAAGTGGCACCCCAAATGGGAGCATTAGTGCCACAGGAGAGGAGAGGAGTCACTAGTATATCATATATAATGCAAACAGTGTTTGCTGTGGGTTAATAGCATAGGTATTGTATTGTATATTCTTCAGGGGGTTATAGTATTGCTCAGTCAAGAAGTGGAGAGTCAGGATGTATGTGGTTGTCTTTAATTACTAGTCGCAGTATTAGGCGTAGTTGAAGTCCAGTTAATCCAGGGTTGCCAGTGGGTATTGGTCTTGGTATAACAGCCATCACTGGCTACTGTCATAAGTTCGTAGCTGTAGTGTAGGGCCACTATATTTAAGACTTGTGAGAGTGTCAAGGATGAGGAAGATTTCCAGTGTCTAGTGAGGTTGAGCCTGGCTGCTAGGAGTATGCGGGTAGTGACATATCTGATGGGGTATGAGAGATCATCGATAGTCAGGTTCAAGATTGCCAGAGCAGGTGACTGGGGGATTGGGATTTTGGCGATTTTGTTGAGAAGTTGGAATACTTCCGCCCAGTACTTTCTTACATCTGGGCAGAGCCAGAATATGTGGAGCATATTTCCATCAGTCGAGTGGCACCTCCAGCAAGTGGAGGGGTTACGAGGATCAAAGGAAGATATCTTGGAAGGTGTAAGGTACCACCTTTTTGTGTTAGTTCCCAAAGGGCGGCACATTTTGTGGATTTGTAAATCGTCTGGAATGCGAGTTGCCATTGTGTGTCTGAGAACGTGCGTGCTAGATCAGTTTCCCATCTCAGATGTGGGGAGGGTTTAATACCTCTTTAAAGTATACATCATTAAAATTGCATAAAAAGCATTCACATATTAATAAAAAATTCAATTCATTAATATACAAATTCAAAATAATACTTTGGTGAGCCTGCCATAGAGGTCCTTGTTAGTGCCTGTCATAGGGTGACAATGTTCTATCCCTGTCTCCCAACTGTTCTTCGGCATGCTCACCCTGCCATACACTTCCACAGTGGGGACCACAAGCTGCAGTGTCTATGCACATTGCACAGGCATGGTCCACTGTTACAATCAAGAAGCCCTCCCTAGGGCACCATTAGCACCAAAACGTAGCAGGAACACTATGCATGTTTTTCAGGTTGTCGTACCTAGGGCAGCCTATTCACTTGAATGGGCAGCCCTATGCATGATAAATGCCCCAAAGCAGCCCCAGAACATTGTTGGTCATGCAGCAGGCGTTTTTTTTAAGTGTGCTTTTGGCGTGTTTGTAGAGGGTTTTGTCACACAGCAATATGCCATATATTGGCTTATATATGCCAAATATATATATATAAATAGATAGCATAAAATTCCAGACTGTAGTGTTCGTTAGAAATAGTATACTAAAAAACAGCGCTAAAAACAGTTTATCTCATTAGGACCATTAAAATATAACACAAAAATTGTGTGGATAAAATAAGTCCTCAATCGTAAAGGTGAATAGATAAATCGTTCCTTGGGTGCAGGAGTAATAGTGAGTGAACAGTTTGTTTCATACATCAAAGTGACTTCTTCTGTGGTATATTCTGACACCGTATCATCCCATGTGACTTTTCACCATGTGAGACACACTCCCCATAGGGGTTCAAACTCACCAGAAATCAAGATAAAACACGCCTGTCATATATGCATCATCAAGGTATATTGATCTGCTTCCACTACTCCTTTGCTACGACGGGGTTAAAACCAGCCAGATATCAGCATCACCAAGGGGACAACAGCATCAGGGGTCCAGGGGAAAATTTATCTCCAAACAAAACTCGCCATAAAACAAAGTAGAATATTGCACATAGCGTAATTCCGTTTATTTAGTAAAAAACATAAATCATATTCCCATAAAACAGCCCCAAAAGCTTAGCAGCGTACATTCAAATTATCTTTCAACTTAGCATGTGTTGGTGACTTGCGTTTATGTTGGTATATCAACAGCCTCAGCCCCTGCACTTCCTTTCCGTGTGGTGTGTGCCTGTGGAGACACACACTGGACTTCCGGGTGGCGGTATGGCGGCGGTGGAACGCAAGACGACAACTTCCGGTCAACGTCGTGTAGGCCACGCCCTTACGCGTTTCGTCACTTCCGACTTCAACAGAGGGCGTGGCCACACGACGCCAAACGGGGCTTTAAATATCCGGCTTCTCAGGCGGCGCCCAATCACAGCGCAAGCGTCTCAGCGCTAGTTGCTATGGTGACGCGGCCCGATCAGCTCTATGCCCTCAGTATAATCCGGGAAATAGAATCACACATTCGTTGCATCGGACAAAGTGTGTAGCATATAAACAGCAGGTAGACAGTGTATATAAGCGGTGGAGACATATGTACATAGGAACGCCATGGAGTAAATTAAGATCAAACTCAGGTACTTAGTCAATTTTGAGCCCATCAACTAGTGTACATTTAAAACATACAATTATGGATGACAGAGGAAAAAATAATAAAAATAAAAGCCAACATATGATATCAGACATCCATCCTAAAAGTGACAGTAACCAGCAGTATATAATAAAATGCATTGCGGTGTACCATACACAATTGTATTCCAATGATGTTGATAAAGTATGTTATATACCCAGTGGGCGCAAAACTGAATATGATATTATAGGACGGGTGAGATATATGAATCTCACATACAGCCCTTGTATGTATAAATATAGACATACAAAGATGCAAACTTCAATACCCTGCACATGACTACTGGCAGTCTAATAATATGGATGGACGAAGATAGGAGATGCTAACTTAGCATTCAATCACTATAGATACTTGGAAAGAAATTCCATATAGTACCCGACCAGCAATATTTGTCAGTGTCAGTATAATAATAAATCAGAGCGTAGATGCATATTTCAAACATGGTTATTTGGAAATAGTAAAATAGTAAAATTGTAATGATATGGACAGGAGTCAGAGAATGGAGAGACGGAGGATAGACCACTTCATGGTGGGTACTAATTAGTGAGGGAATTGGATGGAAGGTATTGAGTAAATACTTATCTACAACCCCATAAAGTGCAGAGTCATATTAGTATATATTATATATATGAAATATATAAACCTAAATATAGGGGTTGAATTAAGTGGAGGGATATACTGGTCGCGTTTTGAGGGACCCAGACCTCAAATCAAACGCTTTAAAAAGTATAAAAACAATCCCATATTTAAAATCGCATAAAATCGCATATATAAAAAAATTTAACATAAAATGGCACATAGAAATGATGTATAAAATCATTCTAAAAAATAAAAAATAAAACATATATATAAACTATGGAATATCTAATATAAATATATACATGTTTAAAATGGACGTGTAGTGATTAAGAAGATAAAGGAGTAAAACTAATAATAATAATAATAGTAATAAAACTGGAGTTAATAATCACTAATAAAACAGTTAATGTCAAGATCTACATTCAAGCCTTTTGGCAAGAGAGTATCCACCAAATATATCCATTCTGTTTCTCTTTTGGATAACTCTCGTACCTGGTTTGAACCTCTCCAGTTAGGCTTGTGGTGATCAACCCCCCAAAATTTTAGGCCCGATGGGTCCTGATTATGAAAGTTTTTAAAATGGAGGGATACATTGTGATCTTTAAAACCAAGTTTAATATTCGCTATGTGTTCTGCAATGCGGATCCGTAATAGCCTTTTAGTGTGGCCTATATATATTAAGTCGCATGGGCATTGGATCGCATAAACTACATAGGCCGTATTGCATGTGATGAACTCCTTTATTTTAAATTCTCTGTTATTGGAGGTGGAGATGAACACTTCCAGAGCTCTTTGTGGTAGGTTCACCTCTCTACACGCTTTGCACTTTCTGCATGAATAAAAACCATCTTTGTCCCAAAAAGAAGGGTGTTTTGAGGGTGGGTCATCAGGACTACCTGCATTCATTTAATATTGAATATTGACTTTTCCAATCATTTTTGTAACCATTGTTGTTCAAACCGTTTTTTTAACCTTTTAGGCAGCAGCAGCAGTATCGTTTGCAAATTATCGCATGGTGTTATGCGTTTTTCACTTTTTATGTTTATTTAGCATTCTTTGGCGCGGGTATTAAGTTTTGTTTATTAATGAATACTAGAAGTCTGCTGATGGAAAGTCAACAAGTGGCAACAAAATATATTTATAGATTTCTCTTTTTGTGTTTTACTTTTTTTTTTTTAAAGCACAATTTTCATACGTAATTCTAGAGCTGAATAACTCTGGAATATAAAATATTCTATTATAAAACAGAAAACATAATAAAAAGGTGCTCAGTTCTACCATTTTAGCTAATCAACAAAATGATCCTATCTCAATTTCCTGTGTTATGTGTTTGTCATATTTCGGCATGCTTTACCAGCTGGAAAAAATGCCATTTCATCTATGTTCTTTATCAGTTAATTTGTTTTTGAAAGGAAGGCACCGTAAGTGTGGGGATGAAACCGGCTTACTGGAACCGATCATTTTCTTGACACTGACATACTGAGCTATATCATTACTTTGGAGCAGGACAAGGCAAAATAATCTAACATTATCAAATTTTTCTGAAACATCTGAAATTAAAGCAGTTGAGAGTAATGTACAGTATCAAAACATACGATATCCAATCTAAAAAAACTTTGGCTACAGAAAAATAGAGGTTTTCTGAAGTATTCAAAATAAAATATGTTGCAAAGTTTCGTACAGATGATGACAGAGGTCACCTGGAAGTAAAATCCAAAATATAATTCTCAGCTTTGGAAAATTGAAAAAAGACCATTTCGATATACTTGTTCGGTGTATATTTCACTTGCTATAACAAAATTCTGTAAATTCCCAGCTCACGTAATATTTCATATTTTCTCAACTTGTGAGAAAATATGGGTATTAAAATGTTTTCATCGTTATAGGCAATAGGAGTTTTTTGTTTTTTTCTTCCAGCAAGAAATAAATCACCTTCAGGTGCCTCAGCACTCACTTTTCTTTCTCATCTATGGAGGGACATAGGAAATAATAAACAGTCTGATCATACGGCCAACTACAGGAGGTTAGGACACTGGCAAACAAACAAAAAATGTAAGCAGACCCTGAAACTCCTCCTTTACTCAGCATGTCTCCGTTTTTGGCGAGTGTCTTAAGAGGTTAGTCAGTTTTCGTCAGCTCTGCTAAAAGAAAATTTAATTCTTTTGCTAACTTTCCTTGTTTTGTGGCATTTTTAACCTTGGTGATTTCAATCAAGATTCCTTGCTACATTGATACCTCAGCTGGTCTCTATATAGCAGCTATTCCGATTGGCATTCCCTCAGCCCTAGCTTTGGGGGCTGTTGGACTTGATGTTTAGACTAGTCTGGAATGTGACCTTCGGGCACTGGTCTATCAGTGGCAGAGCACTGTCTTGGTCCAGACCCTATCTCTAAGGCAGAGGGATGCAATTAGCGGACCTCCAGCTGTTGCAGAACTACAAGTCCTATGACGCATAGCAAGACCCTGACAGCCACACCCAGAAGCAGAGGCATGATGGGACTTGTAGTTTTGCAACAGCTGGAGGTCCGCTAATTGCATATCCCTGCTCTAAAGTCTCAATGAGTGGAGCCTGTTGGGCTAAAACACTGAGAGCTACCTCACTGTTTGCAGCATCATTGCCAGTTTTATTGAGGGGTTAAAGCGGAGTGCCATCCACATCTTAAATTATTATTTTTTTTTAAATAACTCTTACTCTTGCATAATGCATATTTATCAATTCTTACTCTTGTAATTAGCGCTACCTTTATGATTATTTTATCGGGAAAAAAATACCTATGATTTTGACTTCTTGGGTATTCCCATCTTACTTGTGGGCAGGAGGAGCCCACAAGCACATTCTTCCGTGATACGACGCTGCTGTATTCCCAGCATGCACCGCCCCTAATCGTGCATGCACAGTAACAGCACATATCGGCGCTGGAAACTACACAGAAGCAGTAGCGAGCAGAGGAAAATGAAGTCAGGCGCCGCGTTGAGGAAGGGGAAGATTAGAAGGGACCAAATAGCAACAGGAATTAAAAGGCAAGTAAAAAAAAAAAAAAAAGAAGAAGATTTGTCCAAATGTCGTTATTTGCTGCACGGTAATGTCAACTTATTTTTATGGGTGGAACTCCGCTTTAAGGCTAAGGGATCAAGCATTGACAACATCCACTGGGTGAAGTCCCATGCTCTCTTTCCTGCCATTCAGCCTCGAGAAAGCACAATCCCATTTTTGTTCCTGCTTCTGAGGCACCATGTGGATCTTTGGTCTGTTTCTCCTGATCGCTCCCAGTCACTTGGTCACCTCCGGCTGCTTGAACCCCTCATCAGTACCAGCTTCACAGGTATGTGAATACCCGAGATGTTGCCTCACATTGTGTCTAATTGCATTAACATGCAAACTCAACATTTCTTCATTAAGATACACAGAGGACAGTTCTGCTGCCATGATAGTCTATAGTCTCCTAGTGTTACTGGGGGCATTTACTCCGTATCCTCAGAAGGAACAGACACTTGTAATCCAGAACCTGGGACCCTGTTATAGGGTTGTCATCATCGGAGTCTTCAGTTCTGCTGGGTGAGGTCGAGACCTCTTCCAAGTCCACAGTGACCCTCATGTTCACTTAGGCTTCCTAGCTATTTGTGCTCAGCTACTGAGGCATCCTTTCCTCAGAAGTGCTAAGCACACTCTAATTCCATTCCCTGCAGATTGTCTCTGACCCTCCTAAACTATAAATCAAACTGGGATTGTGGCCTGTTACCATCTCTGATACACGTTCAGAGTCCCAAGAGTCTGTTTTTGAAGACACTGTTTTTAAAGGCAGCAAAGTCTCCTGCCATTGACTCTAATTTACCGGGGGGGGGGGGGGGGTGGTCCGACCTTATTGATGCAGTGCATATTACCCTGCACCTGGAGGACCAGCTTGCTGTGCCAGGCCAAGGGGTATTTATAGCTCTTACAGCGGCAAAGACCTTTCCACTACATCTGTGATTTGAGTCTGTGTGGCCTGGAAACACCTTGAAGTGCCAGAACTATTCACCTTTTACAGGAGACTTGTTAATCTGTGGTCAGTTCCCATCATAGGTAAATTACTAAACTGGTTGGGGGTGTGTTCCCCTTTCGAAACTGCACTGGCAGGCAGTTAGAGTCTCTCCTTACATCCCAGTTTGAATGAACTTATCTGTCCCATGTTGGTGGTAACTTTAACATGTCAAACTGTGTCAGAATAGGTAGACTCCCACAAAAGGGATCCCTCCACTGCGAGTGTAGGCCCCTGTTGTAAAGAGTGACTGAAGCAAATGTCTGGAGCCCTGTGTTCCAGACACAATGGCTTGTTACAAGCATCCAAGCATGTGTCCCATGAAGGATGGATGTCTATAGAGAGGTCCAAGGTTCCATTCGAGAATCTCCTTAGTTGGGAACTTGTCCCAGTATTTTTATTTTGGCCACATTAATTTGATTTTCTATTGCTTTCTTTCCACCTGTTTTGGTGGAATTTTGTTTTTCACAGCCTCTTGTTGGTTCAGGCTCTTTATTTTTGAAGAAGTCATTCCCCTTAACAGTGATCTCTTCCTTTTTGGTCCTGAGCATCAAACTGTTCTTTTGTGGCCTCTTCTTGGTTTTTGGTAGTTTCCCATGTCTTGCAGAGGGCTTAACCTCTGGTTCAGATTTGAACATTAATCCTTCAGGTAGTTCTGAGTTGCAGACAGTTCCCAATCCCTTGTCATGGGCCGGTCAGTGGCTGTTGCCCACTCTTTAGTCGGAATCCAATTGGACATCACAACCGTTTCTGAATTTCTGTGTTTCTCAGTGGACAAGAAACAATGTAAGAAATACCGCTTTCAAATCGATTGTACGATAATCTGATCGTTAGTACACAGCTGTCGTTTTAAATGTTCCCGTATGATACCAGATCGGATGGTATTCATTTAATCAGTACAGTATTTGTCCAAAAATACAATACAAATACACTACAACACATGACATCACTTCTGAATTTTTATTCTGTCGTACAAGAATTTTCGTACCTTAGTAACCCATTCGTTTTCGATAGGGAGATTAGCACCCCAAAAAAAAAAAACAGGAGGATCATTCGTCCGATAATCTCATTGTGTGCACTAGGCTTTACTGTAAAATCCTTTTCTTTGAGTCATTTGAGGGACACAGGCCCCACACTGTTTTTTGCTTGCTATTAGTACGTCTCTCTCAAAAAACTGTGGCACGCTGGGTAGGGAAAAGAATACAGTGGGCTGGCTTACAATTTTTCTAGAGAAACATAACAAAAATCTTATTTTAAAGGAGAAGTAGTGTGGGATTGGAAAAAAAAAATGTAATACACACATACTCACCTCCATGTTGCTGCAGCTGTCCCCCGTCTGCTCTGATACTGAGAACTGAGTGATCACATGATCGTTGATCAGTTCTCGGTCTGCTCAGAGCAGAGCACAGTGACTGTCAGCCTCCACTCTTGGCTTTGCCCCTCCAGCGTGCACTAAAGTGCCAGGCTGTGAAAAAGTATTTGCCCCCTTTCTGATTTTTTTTTTTTTTTTTTTGCATATTTGTCACACTTAAATGACTCAGATCATCAAACTAATTGTATTATTAAACAAAGATAACCCGAGTAAATACAAAATGCAGTTTTTAAATGATGGTTTCATTTATTAAGGCAAAAAAGCTGTCCAAACCTGCCTGGCTTTATGTGAAAAAGTAATTGCCCCCTAAACCTAATAACTGGTTGTGCCACCCTTGGCGGCAACAACTGCAATCAAGCGTTTGCGATAACTGGCAATGAGTCTTTCACATTGCTGTGGAGCAATTTTGGCCCACTCTTCTTTGCAGAATTGTTTTAATTCAGCCACATTGGAGGGTTTTCCAGCATGAACGGCCTGTGTAAGGTCATGATACAGCATCTCAATTGGATTTAAGTCCGGGCTTTGACTAGGCCACTCCAAAACCTAAATTTTGCTTTGTTTGAACCATTTGGAGGTGGACTTGCTGTTGTGTTTTCGGATCATTGTCCTGCTGCATAACCCAAGTGCACTTGAGCTTGAGGTCACAAACTGATGGCCGGACATTCTCCTTTAGGATTTTCTGGTAGAGCTCAGAATTCATGGTTCCATCAATTATGGTAAGTCGTCCAGGTCCTGAAGCTGCAAAGCAGCCCCAGACCATCACGCTACCACCACCATGTCTGACTGTTGGTATGATGTTCTTGTTATGAAATGCTGTATTCGTTTTATGCCAGATGTAACGGGACGCACACCTTCCAAAAAGTTAAATTTTTTGTCTCATCAGTTCACAGAATATTTGCCTAAAAGTCTTGGGGATAATCAAGATGTTTTTTGGTAAATGTGAGATGAGCCTTTGTGTTCTTTTTGGTCAGCAGTGGCTTTGGCCTTGGAACTCTCCCATGGATGCCATTTTTGCCCAGTCTCTTTCTTATTGTTGAATCATGAACACTGATCTTACCTGAGGCAAGTGAGGCCTGCAGTTCTTTAGATGTTGTTCTGGGTTCTTTTATGACCTCCTGGATGAGTCGTCGTCATGCTCTTGGAGTAATTTTTGTAGGCCGGCCACTCCTGGGAAGGATCACCAATGTTCCAAGTTATCTCCATTTGTGGATAATGGCTCTCCCCGTGGTTCACTGGAGTTCCAAAGCCTTAGAAATGGCTTTGAAACCCTTCCTAGATACATGTACATTACTTTGTTTCTAATCTGTTCTTGGATATTTTTTTTAGATTGTGGCATGATGTGTGGCTTTTTGTGATCTGTTAGCGTGCTTCACTTTGTCAGACAGCTTCTATTTATGTGATTTCTTGATTCAACAGGTCTGGCAGTAATCAGGCCTGGGTGTGGCAAGTGAAATTTAACTCAGCTTTCCAAAAAAATTGTGGTTAATCACAGTTCATTCATGATACAGTATGGGAGGGGGCAATTACTTTTTCACATAGGGCCAGGCAGGTTTGAACAGCTTTTTTCCCTTAATAAATGAAATAATAATTTAAAAACTGCATCTTGGATTTACTTGGGTTATCTTTGTGTAATATTAAAATTTGTTTGATGATCTGAATCATTTAAGTGTGAGAAATATGCAAAAAAAAAATATAAAAAAAAGGGAAGGGGGGGGCAAATACTTTTTCACAGCACTTAAAATAACTGAGTTAGTGGATGCATACTTTGCCCTTGCATGACAAACAAAAAAGGCACTTACTGAGCCTTCTCTTAGCTGTAAGCCTTCCCCATTAGGTAGTGATGATCGGCGCTTGTTTGACGAAGACTTGCTTGGTGTGGACTGGATTCCAGCTTTCTTCTTCACAAACATCACTTCACAGCTTGCTTGATCTTCATTGTGTGTGCTCTTCCCTGCATTTATTACCCTGAAAATAACAAATACAGGTTAACATTATGCACTTATTTCCCTACTTTCAACAAGTTGGAAAATCTCTGCGCAATAATAAGTGCTTCAAACATCAGAAATGCTCATCGCCATCTCTTAGGGGTACCCTTAATGGCTTGGCTCCTACACGGGCACTGCATGGGGTTATGTTAGAGCAGGATCAAGATGTTTATAGTCAGCCTCAGTGCATGATTTAAGTGTTATTAAAGATAAATTCCAGGTATGGCAATTTTTACATCCAGCTTGGACCTATGTATGTTGCATACCTGTGGGATTTCTCTAGAAGCTGGAAATCACTATAGCAGGCATGGCTACAAGAGTGATGTTCACCAACTTTCAGGTCCAGTGCTGAGGCTGCCCTGCTACATAAACAGGAGATCACTCACTGGGCATGGGCACCATTCATGGAACACTTTCATTTTCTCAGTGAAGGCAAATTGTTCTCTGATGGGAGGATGAGGTGGAGAGGCAAGGTGGTGACATCATGCTCTCCACATCGCCCAATTAAACCCTTTGCATTCATTAAGAATCTTAATTAATATTCATTAATATCACTGTAATCATGTACTAAGGTAGGCAATAAACATCCTGATCCTATTCCAACATAACAACCCGTGCAATGCTCATGTGGGATTCAGCTTTAAGAATCGCTAAGCTACAATTGAATACATTTTTGGCTTTGGGTTTAATACCTCTTTTTTTTCATTCAAAAAGGTTTTTTCTTGTTTTCAAGAAGCATACATTGTACAATTGGGCATTGTACGTTGATTAGCGACGTAGGAATTACATGAAATTCAGTATAACCATAAAGAGTATGTACTCAAACTCTGTAAATACCCTACATCAGGGCTTGACAAATTTGCTTGGAATCTAGGAGCCAGCTAAAAAAGTTAGGAGCCAGTTTTTTTTTTTTTTTTAACTTCTTGAGATCCGCGCTGTAGCCGTCGTTCTGCTTTGCCAGGACCACGTCCTATGACGTTGTCCCCTGTACGAGCGGCCTGCGCGCGCCCCCTGCTCTGTGATCAGCGAGTCTGTGAGACTCGCTGGATCACCAATCCGAGTAAGGGGTCGATCCCGACCCCTTACCACGTGATCAGCTGTCAGCCAATGACAGCTGATAGCGTGACGTCAACACAGCCGGTAATCGGCTATTTTTTTTTTCCTCGCCCTGACAGCGCGAGGAGAAAAAAAGACGATCAATAATGACCGACAATGGTTAATTTTTATATTGAAAAAAAAAAGCTATCTTAAAATGTACACAGACTACAACCAAAGCATACATACACATATTACTAATTATATATATATATATATATATTAAATATGTGTGTGTATTTTGGTTCTATTCGCCTGTGTAAATGGAGGCAGCAGGCAGGGCTCCATTAGCATTGCTGGATGTCATACCAACGGCCACCACTAGATGGCGCCAAGATCTTAGAAGGAAGCATAGGCTTGCAGAAGGCCGCAAAGCCGCGGCCTCGATTACCGGCCGGCGCGGCCCGACGCAATCGCGGGCCGAGGAGGGGGGTCCGCACCGAGACAGGATACCCCAGATGGGCTGCCCCGGGCGCCAGGTCACTAATTCTAGTTGCCATGGCGCCCTGGCGCCTGGGGATTGTCGAGCTCTGCCCTACATTTTAAGTATTAAACAAGAAAAACGTGGTAAACATGGAAAGAAACCTGACCTCTCAAGTGCCACCCCAAATGGGAACATTAGTGCCACAGGAGAGGAGAGGAGTCACTAGTATATCATATATAATTTCATCAGTGTTTGCTGTGGGTTAGTAGCATAGGTATTGTATTGTATATTCTTCAGGGGGTTGTAGTATTGCTCAGTCAAGTGGAGAGTCCGGATGTATGTGGGTGTCTTTAATCACTAGTCGCAGTTGTAGGCGTAGGTGAAGTCCAGTTAATCCAGGGTTGCCAGTGGGTATTGGTCTTGGTATAACAGCCATCACTGGCTACTGTCATAAGTTCGTAGCTGTAGTGTAGGGACACTATATTTAAGACTTGTGAGAGTGTCAAGGATGAGGAAGATTTCCAGTGTCTAGTGAGGTTGAGCCTGGCTGCTAGGAGTATGTGGGTAGTGACATATCTGATGGGGTATGGGAGATCATCGATAGTCAGGTTCAAGATTGCCAGAGCAGGTGACTGGGGGATTGGGATTTTGGCGATTTTGTTGAGAAGTTGGAATACTTCCGCCCAGTACTTTCTTACATCTGGGCAGAGCCAGAATATGTGGAGCATATTTCCATCAGTCGAGTGGCACCTCCAGCAAGTGGAGGGGTTACAAGGGTCAAAGGAAGATATCCTGGAAGGTGTAAGGTACCACCTTTTTGTGTGAGTTCCCAAAGGGCGGCACATTTTGTGGATTTGTAAATCGTCTGGAATGCGAGTTGCCATTGTGTGTCTGAGGACGTGCGTGCTAGATCAGTTTCCCATCTCAGATGTGGGGAGGGTTTAATACCTCTTTAAAGTATACATCATTCAAATTGCATAAATTAAAAAGCATTCACATATTAATAAAAAATTAAATTCATTAATATACAAATTCAAAATAATACTTGGTGAGCCTGCCATAGAGGTCCTTGTTAGTGCCTGTCATAGGGTGACAATGTTCTATCCCTGTCTCCCAACTGTTCTTCGGCATGCTCACCCTGCCATACACTTCCACAGTGGGGACTACAAGCTGCAGTGTCTATGCACATTGCACAGGCATGGTCCACTGTTACAATCAAGAAGCCCTCCCTAGGGCACCATTAGCACCAACACGTAGCAGGAACACTATGCATGTTTTTCAGGTTGTCGTACCTAGGGCAGCCTATTCACTTGAATGGGCAGCCCTATGCATGATAAATGCCCCAAAGCAGCCCCAGAACATTGTTGGTCATGCAGCAGGCGTTTTTTTAAGTGTTTGTAGAGGGTTTTGTCACACAGCAATATGCCATATATTGGCTTATATATATATATATATACTCATGCTTGGAGTGCCATTAACAGTTAAAGTGTTACTGAATCCAGGAAACTGCATTCATTATATATGGTCTCCCACAGTACACAGAACATGGAAATGCAATTAATTTAGTAAATATAAACTAATAAATACCTTTTCCCATCAGCAGTATATAGCAGTCTTATGACTTCTATCAGTGGTTAGAGCTTGAAGGAGGAGTTTTCATTCTCCCCTGATTGTCCTATGAGGCTGCAGGATCCTTGACCCTCTCTCTGAAACAGTGCTGATTGGCCCTGTGCTGATCACATGCACACTCCCAAGAAAAAACAAAACCCATACACACCCAAACTGAGCATGTGCAGAGTTTCCCCAAGGCTCTGTACTATCAGGAGATGGATTGGAGACAGTGCAGTGGAAGAAGGGAAGGATCAGAGAAGAAAGGATCAAACAGCCTTTTTACACAATGCAGAGGATTAACCCCTTAAGTTCCACAGTGAATATAACAAGCATGCTTTACTGCATATACAGACTGATTTACGGTTGTGGGTTTAGTAACTTTTTAAAGTGGTTGTAAAGCCTCAAGGTTTTTCACCTTAATGCATTCTATGCATTAAGATGAAAAATCTCGTGTGTTGCAGCTCCCCCCAGACCTCCCCTTTTTCTTACCTGAGCCCAATCTGATCCAGCTATGTGCACGAGCGCAGCAGCTCCAGCCACTGTTGCTCTCCTCATTGGGCAGATTAATAGTAACAGGAGCCATTGGCTGCCGCTGCTGTTAATAAAAAGCTGTGACACAGGAGTGGGGGGCAGGGGGCTGAGGCCCGCAGTCTGTGTGAATGGACACAGCAGCAGGACTCGGAAGCGAGCCTGCACGGATGCCTCCATGGAAAGTGGCTTTTCATGGGGGGCACCCGATGAAGAGGGGAGGCTTGGTGCGCTGGCTGAGCACCCCAGTGCAAAACCATTGCACAGGGTAGGTAAATATAGACATTTTGTTATTTTTTTTCACGTGCTTAGGAAATGCACAGATATGAATGCAGCCTGGGAGTAGCACATGCATTTAAGCTGGGTTCACACTTGTGCGGTCAGAGACATTACATGTGATGTCTGTGCGATGCAAATGTAGCCATACAGACTGCATGGCTGAAATTGCATCGCATTCGCACCAAAATGTTGCAGGACCCTTTTTTTGGTCTGCATTGGAATAGGTTTGCAATTGTTTTTCACACCCATGTAATGCGATCCTGCACCATTTGACAGTTCGCACTGCGATCTGTGAACCGATCTGGGATTTTCAATAACTTTCCATTGACACCACCAGGGGTTTGCAGATGCCAGTGTGAACCAGTGTGTGATTCAGGTGCGATGCAGGAATCGGCACTGAATCGCCGAAAAAAAAAATAAAAAAAAATCTTGCCAAAAGGAACATAGTTAGCAACAAAAAACCTGAATGACGTAACCCTTCCCCAAGTGCTTTACTTGTTGTCTGTATATGAACATATGAATGCCTTCTACTATCTATGACCCCTTTTGGGCATAAAAGCAGAAAGTGCAGTTGAGACATGGTCCATGCATAACAGCTTCTGCACTTTGTGTACCAGTTGTGTGCTCATACTAGATTTCATACAAAATAAAATAGCATTTCTCTTCCATCACTTCCCACTTTGTTATCTGATCTTACAGAACCTCTTGGCTTTATTTCATTAATTTTTTTTTTTTTTAAAGACACTATAACTTACTTTATTGGAAATCAGCCTTAAGGCTGCTTTTGTATGCTATATGAGCATTCACTGCTCATATTTTCAACTTGGAGCTGTAGATTTAAGCTGCGCTTCTGTGTGTTGTCATTATTCCAGTACTTATGTATAAGGATGAGCCCGGTGTTCGATTCGAACCCATGTTCGAATCGAGCACCGGGTGTTCGCTCGCTCGGCGAGCCCAGAACTATTGGGGCCCTCGCATCAAATTCGTGTGATGCGAGCGGCCCCGCAATGCATTGCGGCCCGCGCAGTGCAATGCTGGCTGATGATTGGCCAAGCATGCACTGTGACCCCGCATGCTTGGCCAATCACAGCGCCGGCAGCGAGGAGAGCCATAATTGGCTACAGGCAGGATGCCTGTAGCCAATTATAGCTCAGGGGCTTTAGTACACGCCCCACGGTATAAAAGGCCGCCGCGCCGGCGGCCTCGCATATTATGTTTCAGACAGTGTCAGCGTGTCAGTGTCAGTGTGTCAGTGTGCCGCTGACTGCTGACAACAATATGTGCTTTATTTCTGGGGATATGTGTGTGCATGCTGTTAGAACAGCATTGCAGTATCACATCTGGGGGGTGTCTATAGGTGGCCTGTGAAGGAGGGCAGGTTTCCTGTGCTTAGAACTTTTCCTGCAAAAAAGTGTCATTTTTGCAGGAAGAAAGCTATTTAAATCACTCGCGGCTAATGAATTGATGGCTCCTGTAACACAGAGAGCTGTCATTCATTAATAAAAAACAAAAAAAAAAGCGTAGGGGTCCCCCCAAATTCAATAACCAGGCCCTTCAGGTCTGGGATGGATATTAAGGGGAACCCCAGCCAAAAAAAAAAAAAAAAAAATGGCGTAGGGTCCCCCTCAAAATCCATACCAGACCCTTGAGGTCTGGTATGGATTTTAAGGGGAACCCTAGCCAAAAAAAATGGCGTGGGGTCCCCCTCAAAATCCATACCAGACCCTTATCCGAGCACGCAACCTGGCAGGCCGCAGGAAAAGAGGGGGGAGAGCGGCCCCCCCTCTCGCCTGAACCGTACCAGGCCACATGCCCTCAACATTGGGAGGATGCTTTGGGGGTCTAAGACCCCTAAAGCACCTTGTCCCCATGTTGATGAGGACAAGGGCCTCTTCCCCACAACCCTGGCCGGTGGTTGTGGGGGTCTGCGGGCGGGGGGCTTATCGGAATCTGGAAGCCCCCTTTAACAAGGGGACCCCCAGATCCCGCCCCCCCCCTGTGTGAAATGGTAAGGGGGTACAAAAGTACCCCTACCATTTCACCAAAAAAGTGGCAAAAATGGTAAAAATGACAGGAGACAGTCTTTGACAATTCCTTTATTAAAATCTTCTTTCTTCTTTCTTCATCCTTCGGTTTCTTCATCTTCTCCTTCCTTCATCTTCTTCCATCTTCTTCTTCCATTTTCTTCTTCCTCCGATCCGCTTCTTCTTGCGCTGGTCTTCTCGTCCTTCTCGTCCGGCATCTTCTTCCGTCGGCGTCGGTGTCGGTGTCTCTGTCTCTTCTTGGGCCGCTCCGCGCAATGGGAGGCTCCCGCTGTGTGAGGCTCCGCTCCGTCTGACAGGTCTTTTATAATGGAGGGCACCTGGTGACCCCGCCCCCTCTGACGCACAGGGACGTCATGGGGAATTCCATGATGGCTTTCCCCATGACGTCAGAGGGGGGCGGGGTCACCAGGTGCCCTCCGTTTTAAAAGACCTGTCAGATGGAGCGGAGCCTCACACAGCGGGAGCCTCCCATTGCGCGGAGCGGCCCAAGAAGACACCGACGCCGACGGAAGAAGATGCCGGACGAGAAGGACGAGAAGACCAGCGCAAGAAGAAGCGGATCGGAGGAAGAAGAAAATGGAAGAAGAAGATGGAAGAAGATGAAGGAAGGAGAAGATGAAGAATCCGAAGGATGAAGAAAGAAGAAAGAAGATTTTAATAAAGGAATTGTCAAAGAAGTCTCCTGTCATTTTTACCATTTTTGCCACTTTTTTGGTGAAATGGTAGGGGTACTTTTGTACCCCCTTACCATTTCACACAGGGGGGGGGGCGGGTCTGGGGGTCCCCTTGTTAAAGGGGGCTTCCAGATTCCGATAAGCCCCCCGCCCGCAGACCCCCACAACCACCGGCCAGGGTTGTGGGGGAAGAGGCCCTTGTCCTCATCAACATGGGGACAAGGTGCTTTAGGGGTCTTAGACCCCCAAAGCATCCTCCCAATGTTGAGGGCATGTGGCCTGGTACGGTTCAGGCAAGAGGGGGGGCCGCTCTCGTCCCCCCTCTTTTCCTGCGGCCTGCCAGGTTGCGTGCTCGGATAAGGGTCTGGTATGGATTTTGAGGGGGACCCCACGCCATTTTTTTTGGCTAGGGTTCCCCTTAAAATCCATACCAGACCTCAAGGGTCTGGTATGGATTTTGAGGGGGACCCTACGCCATTTTTTTTTTTTTTTTTTGGCTGGGGTTCCCCTTAATTATCCATCCCAGACCTGAAGGGCCTGGTTATTGAATTTGGGGGGGGGGGGGGCCCCTACGCTTTTTTTTTTTAATTTTTTTCATTTTTTTTATTTTTTATCAATGACTTTTTTTTATGAATGAGTTTCAATGAATCACTGTTCTCTGTGTTACGGGAGCCGTGAATTAACATTAGCGAGTGATTTTAAATAGCTTTTTTACTTTCAAAAATGACACTTTGCGCAGAGACAGTTCTAAACACGGGAAACATGCGCCCCTTTACAGGCATACTATAGACACCCCCCAGGTACGAAATTTAAAGGAATATTACACTTTTATTGTTTCAATTTAAGCATTATTAAAATCACTGCTGCTGAAAAAACGGCCGTTTTTAAAAAAAAAATTTGCATTGATACATGTCCCCTGGGGCAGGACCCAGGTCCCCAAACACTTTTTATGACATTAATGCATATTAGCCTTTAAAATTAGCACTTTTAATTTCGAACGTTCGCATCCATTATAACTAATAGGGTTCTAAAGCTCGCACGGACTTTAGGTCCGTTCGCGGGTTCTGGTGCGAGCCGAACGGGGGGGTGTTCGGCTCATCCCTACTTATGTACAATAAAACAGAAAATAAATGCTAGAACCCGATTCATGTAGCTGCAATAGCACCTAAAGCATGCATATTACTGATTGAGGGGCCACTTTATCATGCGTCAGGTGCTACTGCAGCTTAATGAATTAGGCTGGGTTCACACTGATACTACACGACAGTCATACCACTGTCATCTTACTTTGCTCTGCGACATTAGTCCTACATCGGTCCTACATCCAGCCGACTTGAATGAACAGGATACTACTTTGATTCAACTTTGTGATACTACTACTTTTGACCAATCAAAACTATCCCAGTGTGACAAATTCCTTTTACTGCTGCTTTAATCACCACGTCAGATGTCACAAGTCGGATGGTTAGGACAAGGATCCTACTTTGATCCTACTTCAATGATATTCAATGGACTGAAGTAGTACCAAAGTTGGACCAAAGTAGTGCAGGAACCTTTTTCAAAGTCTACCGACTTGTGTCGGACCAGTTAAGATGGCTCTCATAGGGAAACATTGATTTTCACATGCCATGCGATATGAGCTCCCAATGTCGGAGCATTTGTCGTACCAGT
The DNA here is from genome assembly GCA_028564925.1 of Lithobates sylvaticus. Lineage (NCBI taxonomy): Eukaryota > Metazoa > Chordata > Amphibia > Anura > Ranidae > Lithobates > Lithobates sylvaticus. The sequence goes on along the minus strand of CM053029.1, from coordinate 363,449,881 downwards.
GTGAACCTGGCCATAGGGCCTAATGGTTTAAAAAGCTCTTTTAGTTTCATAGTTAGTAAGGTTGAAAAAGACATCAGTCCATCCAGTTCAACCTGAGTGTCTACAATTGCCCCTATCCCTGTCATTGCACACTCACATTGGTCCCTACCCTCAAGGAGCCCACAATCCAAGGTCCCCATTCATATACTAGGGCCAATTTATTTTTGGACAGAAGCCAATTAACCTACCTGCATGTCTTTGTATTGTGGGAGGAAACCGGAATACCCGGAGGAAACCCACGCAGGCACAGGGAGAACATGCAAACTCCAGGCAGGTAGTGTCGTGGTTGGGATTCGAACCAGCGACTCTTCTTACTGCTAGGTGAGAGTGCTAACCACTACACCAATGTGCCGCCCTTGCCCTCAGTTGCTAGGTGACTCGCTTATGAATTCACAACACCCAGAGAGCATAGGTACTTTTGTATAGATATTAAGTAAGATAACATTATATAAATGAAGATGTAGCAACCACTAATTACAAAAACATTGCAACAATAAAGAATAATATCAGCACTGTGGATAAGCAGCAAATGAATAATCACTTGAGTGATTAGTACTAACCAAAAGCCCCTTGTCTGTAATGGTGCTCATTGTCACTGTTAAAGTTGAGAACCTGAGACACATGGGATATCTGACTCTGTTCTTGGGTCTATAGGTTTGATAGTGCCTTTAAATGTTGGTTGTCCAGGATTACCATCTGTGGTCATTTTCTTACCATCATGTTAAGATAACTTACAATTTGGTCTCTCACAATGATCAGCACGGTGGATGCGACGGTTTAACACCAATTTGGTGGCCATTGTACCACTAGTTTTATTGTCTTCTATGGGATTTGTGATCGGAGTCCCTGAAATTCCCATAAGTAAAATGGAGTTTGTAGCGTCAGCTACTCGAGGCCCAGACTGAGGCTTGGGTATGTGTGTCTACTATTTATAGCGGTGCGTCAGTATGCAGCCCGTGCCCCAGGACCATGTCAGACTTGTGACGAAACGTATCGAGAGAAGGAACGTGCTGACATCCCCGCGCTGCTCTACGTCCCGTTAACATGGGCGTTCGTATTTGTTGCTGGCCGGCCTGCTTTTTATTGCTTTTTATATTGGAACTCTTAATGCTTGCAAGTGATACTACTTTTTAATTAATAAATACCACCCGGTTTTACCTATGGTGATCCTTTTCCATTTTTTCTCCGGATTTCTGTGATCATCTACATCGAGTGTGGATTCCAATGTTGGGATGCTGACCGTGCAGTATTTGGTCTGATCGGCCACTGGAGGCTTTTGGAGGATTAAAGGCCCTGGCTGGGTGTTAGCCATAAGCTCAAAAGCTTTTGCAGCTGGTAAGATTGAACTCACTGTGGTGGTGGATTCACATTGTCTGTTTTGAAGTCACAGGAGACAGTCACCATATTGTGTTGTTCCATTCACTTACCCACTCTTCCATTGGAGGACTTTCTAGGATTGCTCATTTTCTGGAGAATTCTCATTTGTCACATGATTCATTCACTGGGACTTTTTTCGTTTTTATATGTTATATTTATTTTTAATTTATGGTTTTGATAGTGCCGCTCCTTATGTTTATTTATCATGTTTGTGTGTATTTCACTTTGAGTTGCAGTTTTAGTGGTAGTTTTGAAACAGCGCAGTTTTTTCCTTATATATATTTGAGTGATTTTAATACACATTTTATATTAATCAAAAACATATGATTTACCTAAAGGGGTTGTTAAAGGTTAGTTATTTAAATAAATAAAAAAACTAAACGTGGGGTTGATTTACTAAAACTGCAGTGCAAAATGTGGTGCAGCTCTGCAGAGAAACCAATCAGCTTCCAGGTTTTTTTTTTTTTTAGTCAAAGCTTATTTGAACAAGTTGCATTTAGAAACCGATTGGCTACCATGCACAGCTGCACCACATTTTGCACTCTCCAGTTTTAGAAAATTAACCTTATGGTATACTTACCTCCTCTGTGCAAGGGTTTTGCACAGAGTGGACCCGATCCTCCTCTCCTCAGGTCTCCCAGTGGCGCTCCTGGCTCCTCCCTGCATCAAGTGCCCCCTTGGAGACCCGCATTCCAAGGGGACACCCATGCGGGTGCGCTCCTGAGTCCTGCTGCTGTGTCCATTGACACAGACAGGAGGACTCAGCCCCGCCCTGGCTCCCGTGTCACTGGAGCAACCGTCCGTGTAAACTTAAGCAGCGATCTGGTTGCTGTGCATTTTTTTTAACGCAGTACATGGCACTACTTTTGGTGCGGTCCAGCGTGAAATCGCACTGTACCCGGATCGCATTTGAATCGCAAAGAGTGTTCCTGTGCAATTCACCTTGTGAACTGGCCCTAAGGGTTTATCTTTGTTGTGTGCTCTCTTATTGCCTATACGGTTTGTTGCATATACTCACTAACATTGTTTAGGCTGTTAGATGGATTCTCACAGTACCCAGGGTCTAAGACAGCTAAGCAAGCTTGGGGCATGGCTAACCTTGACAGATCTAATTTGTGCCTCCTTCCAAATGCCTCAGACACTGTCTTGACAGAACAAGCTATAAGCAGCAGAAAGCCTCTAATTAGGAACGACAACAATGACCATGTTGTAAAGCATAGATAGGTCACACAGATGCAACTCTTTGGCGGTACAAAGCTATGCAGGATGACAGATTACACTATTATAATTGGCCTATATTAGGACACTCTGAAGGATAGCTCATTTAATTCCTTAACAGTCCCCTAAACAAAATTTTAGCATTGCTGTCCGATAATTTTTCCATAGCATTTTAACTGTCCTCTAGGGTATAACCCCATGTACTCCTGTCTAGGCAGTGATTCCCCTTTTACCTTCCAGTTGAACCCAGAGATAAATGATATACTTAAAACTAAACTCTGTCACAGCATTCAGGGCCTGGAGGAACCAAGGTAGTGAGAAGGCAAAAAACATTTGAAGAGCCCACTGGATCAAGTTAGCCTACTCAGAACAGACAAGGCTACCCTCCAGTATGTTCTCCAGCAGGTTGCCAGAATAAGACGTGCATATATGGAAGGAGCGCCAGACCAAAAGATAAGAGTCCAAATTAATTTATTGTTCTTGTGTTAGGACACAGCCAACATGTTTAGGGGGTCAAATGACCTCCTCCCTTTATCAGGGCTGTGCAGGGAAGCTGACTTCTGGATTTGGATTCCTGGTCAGCAGTATCTGCATCAGCAGTCAAAACACCTTATTTTGGCATTTGTTATTTTGACTGCTGATGCAGATACTGCTGGCCAGGAATCCTAATCCAGCAATCAGCTTCCCTGGACAGCCCTGATGAAGGGGGGGGGGGGGGGAGTCCCTTTGACTCCCAGAACGCATTAGCTGTCTTAACACAATATCAATAAATGTAATTTGCACTCTTATCTTCCGGTATGGCGCTCCTTCCATATATGCACATTCTTTTCTAATTGAATTCAACATAACACCACCAACTTCTAGAGGGATGGGGATGAGTGGAGCAGCAAAGACTACAGAGGGGAAGATATGGCTAGCACATAAATAATGTTAACATGCCATATAGGACAATTCCTCACTATATGGCATTACCAATACCACAATGGTTTAACTGTAGAATTCTTCATGCTCGGCTAGCTGTGCTTTAAGAACAAGGCTGCAGTCCTATGCCTGCAAGGCTCATTTCTTTAGTAACTAAGTAGTAGCTTTAGTAGCATTTCTTTAGTAGTGCATTGACTATTGCAACTCCCTTCTCATAAGCATACCTCTCCATAGGCTATCCCCTCTTCAGTCTATCATGAATGCTGCTGCCAGACTCATCTACCTTACCAACTGCATAGCGTCTGTCACTCCTCTCCGCCAATTCCTACACTGGCTTCCGATCGCCCAGCAACTTAAATTAAAAACACTAACATACAAAGATGTTCACAAATCTGCTCCAAGCTACATCACCAATCTCGTCTCCGAATATCACCCAAACTGTCCTCTCAAGACCCTGCTCTCAAGCTCCCTTGTCTCCTCGTCCCATGCCCATCTCCACGGCTTCTCCCATCTTCTGGAACTCTCTACCTTAATCTGTCCGGCTATGTCCTACTCTGGCTGCTTTAAGGCGAGCCCTGAAAACTCATCTCTTTATGGAAGCCTATCATGCCTCCAACTAATATTTTAATACTTCTATCAGCTCACCCACCACAGTTACAACCTTCTGTACCACTTGCCCCACCCTATTCAATTGTAAGATCTTATGAGCAGGGCCCTCTTAACCCTCTTGTATTTTATTGCATTGTAACTGTTCTGTTTCCCTTTTATATTGTAAAGCGCTGCGTAACCTGATGGCACTATATAAATCCTGAATAATAACAATAACTCACAGTCCTAACACTACTCAGCATTCTTGTGAACTATGTGGAATACTGATCTGTGATTAATGCTAGTCTGGCACTACTTGGAGGAATTTAGTAGCTTGCAGGCCCTTGTCAACAGGGTACTTCTGCATGATGAACCATAATGTTGCCTGCATTAAAACTCCACCTTGATAGAAGGATCCTCCCAAATGATCGAACAAAAGCACCTGTGGCCAACAAGATGTAACATTCCACGTTGCCCAGCAGTGGGACCACAAGTAACATGTGCCATACATGTCTCCAGTTGTCACCTTTAACTTAAGGGAGCAAATCACCCAGACTTGAAAAGTTCTATCATTGGAGCTGCACATGTCACTACAAGTAGTGACTACTACTTGACTCCTTACATACTCTCTATGGGAGAGCTTTATCCTGTTTGACGTAAATGCAACCTATCAGTGCTAATGCATTCATTAGGATACGAGTTACAACAAACCATGGTTTTGGTCAGGTTTACCACCATACCAAAATTAATGGCAAAAATTTGTAGAAGAACTCGACTTTACAGGTACCAAAAAGCAGAAATGTATTCACAAACATACACTAAAATTATACAAGTGACCATAAAAGATAAGTATTTGGAGGGCCTATATAAAAACAGTATATTGTGCATTCATTTACAAGGCAGGCTATAGCAAAGCCCTCATATTTTATGTACAGCATATAACAGCTAAAAGTCATCATATCCAAATATGGAATATCAATATATCTCCCAGAATTCATCAACAGTGATAACAAAGTGCCAAAGCAATCTATGAATAAATAAACATAACTCTAACATTGAAGTGAGCAATTATTCTTAAGTTCACATATTTTAGATGTGTGTGTCAGATCAATTGCAGCATTCGGTTATCAATATTAAAAAATACTGGGAGAGATATTTACCGTATTTATCGGCGTATAACACGCACCCCAAGTTTCGGAGGGAATTTTAAAGGAAAAAAACTTTTAGGATGGGAGTTTAAGGAAAAAAAAAAAAAAAAAACAACTTACATTTAAGTGTCCATTGCAGCCTTGTCAGTGCAGCCTTGTCCCAGTGCAGCCTTCAGCCTTGCCCCCATTGCAGCCATGTCCCCATTGCAGTCTTGACCCCATTGCAGCCTTCAGCCTTGCCCCCATTGCAGCCTTCAGCCTTGCCCCCATTGCAGCCAGGTCCCCATTGCAGCCTTGTGTGTCCATCGCCATTTAAAATTGGCGCCGACAGGACCCGGAAGCAAAGCGAAAGCCGCCGAGATACACATGTACTCGTACTCGGCTCTTGTCGGCTCTTCTCGCCTCCGCTCACGTGACTGTGAGCGGAGCAGAGAAGAGCCGAAAAGAGCCGAGTACACTCGCTATGTGTAGCTCGGCGGCGATCGCTCCGCTCCGCTCACAGCTAGCGGAGATCGGCGGGGGATCGCTGGGGATCGGCGTATAACACGCACCCGCGATTTTCCCCTGATTTTAAGGGGAAAACGGTGCGTGTTATACGCCGATAAATACGGTACATTTCATCTTCCGGCACGTTTATCCATTGGTTCTCCATTTAAAAGTATATTGTAAACCCCTGTACAAGGAAAGCTATTCAAAGCCCCCAATAATTTAAAGCCCATTAAGATTGGTCCCAAGTACTCTGTCTCCTGCACCCCCCCTTACACTGGACTGGGTTCCTAGGGGGTAAAATGCTGTCAATCACTGCCAGTGACAAGGGAGCGGTGGTGGGGGCCTTATGGACACACAGCGCAAGGCTCAGGAGCGAGTACGCATGAGTGCCTCCATAGCAAGTGGCTTGCTAAGGGAGCACATGATGGGGGGGGGGGAAAGGAGCCCAGAGGGCCGATGGGGGAACCCAGAAAAGGGGGATCAGGGTGCTCTGTGCAAAAACTATTGCACAGAGCAGGGAAGTATGACTTGTCTGTTATTTAAAAAAATAATAATAATCTTGAGCCTTTAGTAACCCTTTAAGCAAACTGCTGTAGCTGTCTCAGGTTTGGAAGTTTCCTTCTCAAGACTGCATGCGCCAGCTCTTTCCATAGATGTTCTAAAGGATTCAATTCAGAAGTCATAGGAGGCGGCTTCAGGATAATCCATGGTTTTGTCTCTTGGCCATTCCCGAGTGCTTTGTTTTGGGTCATTATCCTACTGAGGGACCCATGATCTGTGACAGAAAATTTCTGATACTGGGAAGTACATTTCACTCCAGAATTCCTTGACAGTCTTGAGATTTCACTGTGCCCTACACAGGTTCAAGACACCAAGTACCAGAGGCATCGAAGCAGCCCAAAACATGATGGAGCCTCCTCCATGTTTCAAAGTAGATACAATGTTTCTCTTTCAAAGCTTCATTTTCTTCATCTGTGACCATTTATCTGTCCAAAGAACATTCTCCCAGAAGCATTGTGACTTGTAAAAATTGACTTTTGTTAATTCCATTTTTTTTTTATGTTTATCCTTGCAGTTCTCCTCCTTCATTTGAGCCCACTTTTGCATAAAACACAACAGATGGTGTGATCAGAGACCGGTGTACCTTGATCTTGGATTTCAGCTTGCATCTCTTTGGAGGTTTTCCTAGGCTCTCACCATTTGCACTATCCTTCTGGTCAACCTGGGATTGATTTATCTCTTGCAGGCATGTCTAGGGATGTTGTCTACACTCTCACGCACCTTAACCTTCCGAATTAAGCCTAGGTTCACATTGCTGCGGGTTAGAAATCTATTTCAACCCGGCAATGCAGTCCGACTTCGGGGGGCGATTTGACAGACCTCTATGTGGGTTCCTGCACAGATGAGATGTCAAATCGGACCAATGTGAACGCGGGCATATTTGTAATTGTAGTCACAAGAACATCAAGCTGCTTGTACATGGTCTTATAGAGTTTTGACATGCTGGTCTATATTTTCTTTGTGATCTCCTCAGACAACTCCCTCTTTTGCTTTCTCTGGTTCATGATCCCACCTAGCAGTGACTACTTTTTTCTATTTAATAGGCACAAGATTATACACGTGTGCTAACGATAGAAAACAGTTCATTGGAAAGATCAATGTGATTCAATTATTTAGGGTTATAACGAGGATGGGTGGAGAAAAGGGCTTAGTTAACCACAGCGCTGGATCCTAGGACAGGCGAGTGTCTGTTTATTAAAAGTCAGCAGCTACAGTATTTGTAGCAGACTTCATTTTTACTAAAATGACCGGAGCTCCTCTTTAAAGACATTTCAGGAGAAATGAAAGCTGTAGGATGCCAAAAAATAGTTTAAGCCTGTATATATTCGTAGAGATTTTGAAAAAAGAATAACCGTGTAATGGCACTGAATTCTATTTAGTATTTTATAAAAGGTATTTAAAAAAAAAAAAAAAAAATTGTATATTTTAAATTTTATTTGTTTGTGAACACATTTCTGTAATTTGGTACCTTTAAAGCACCAATTTCATCCAATGAGTTATTTTAATTTACTGGTCAAACTAAATTTTACAACCTAGGGGCAACAAAGTTATTGATGACCACAATATACTTAGCAGTAGTCCCTGCACACACTTCATTTAGTAAATCTCTTTGCCTTCCAAATGAAATGAAAACTAAATGAAGTGTTTTTTTTTTTTTTTTTTCCACTTACCTTGTAATTGCTGACGTTCTTTCCTCTGTCTCTTCGGCGGTGGGCAGGGTCTCTGCGTCGATCCTCGTCACGCCGCACTGTCTCTTGGGATCTTGTGTCATTTATCCCAGGAGTCAGTGCGGACATCCGCCAAAATCTCGCGAGATTTCGGACACAACGCGAACGTGAGCTACACTTTGCCGTTACTGCGCACGCGTGAGATCGGCGCAGTAACGGCGGTGCATGCTGGGCCATCTGAAGTGCCCGTGTGGTTTCACATGCCCACAGGCAAGATGGCACCCAGCCAGAAAGATTTTTATAAATTCTTTTATATGACGAAAACCGGCAGCAGTGAGTTAGAAAAATGGAACACGTGAGTACTTAAATTACATCTCCTAATCCTTTGCATTGCACTAAAAAAAAAAAAAAAAACACTACAGACAGTGCAGAACCGCTTTAATTTAGCTTGGGAAAGGTCATGTACAGTATCTCACAAAAGTGAGTAAACCCCTCACATTTTTGCTACAATGTAAAGTAGTGAGTGTACAGCTTGTATAACAGAGTAAATTTGCTGTCCCCTCAAAAAAACTCAACACACATCCATTAATGTCTAAACCGCTGGCAGCAAAAGTGAGTACACCCCTGTGAAAATGTTCAAATTGGGCCCATTTAGCAATTGTTCCTCCCCGGTGTCATGTGACTGGTGTGAATGGGGAGCAGGTGTGTTAAATTTGGTGTTATCGCTCTCACTTTCTCATACTGGTCACTGGAAGTTCAACATGGCACCTCATGGCAAAGAATTATCTGAGGATATGAAAAAAAGAATTGCTGCTCTACATAAATATGGCCTATGCTGTAAGAAGATTGCCAAGATCCTGAAACTGAGCTGTAGCAATGTGGCCAAGACCACACATCGGTTTAACAGGACAGGTTCCACTCAGAACAGGCCTTGCCATGGTCGACCAAAGAAGTTGAGTACACGTGCTCAGCGTCATATCCAGAGGTTGTCCGTGGTAAATAGACGTATGAGTGCTGCCTCATTGCTGCAGGAGGTAGAAGGGGCGAGGGGTCAGCCTGTCAGTGCTCAGACCATACGCCGCACACTGCATCAAATTGGTCTGCATGGCTGTCATCTCAGAAGGATGCCTCTTCTAAAGATGATGCACAAGAAAGCCCATAAACAGTTTGCTGAAGACAAGCAGACTAAGGACATGGATTGCTGGAACCATGTGCTGTGGTCTGATGAGACCAAGATAAACTTATTTGGTTCAGATGGTGTCAAGCGTGTGTGGTGACAACCAGGTGAGGAGTACAAAGACAAGTGTGTCTTGCCTACAGTCAAGCATGGTGGGGGGAGTTTCATGGTCTGAGGCTGCATGATTGCTGCCGGCACTGGGGAGCCACAGTTCATTAAGGGAACCATAAATGCCAACATGAACTGTGACATACTGAAGCAGAGCATGATCCCCTCCCTTCGGACACTGGGCCGCAGGGCAGTATTCCAACATGATAACTATCCCAAACACACCTCCAAGACAACCACTGCCTTGCTAAAGAAGCTGAGGGTAAAGGTGATGGACTGGCCAAGCATGTCTCCAGACCTAAACCCCATATTAAGCATCTGTGGGGCATCCTCATATGGAAGGTGGAGGAGTGCAAGGTCTCTAACATCCACCAGCTTTGCGATGTCATCATGGAGGAGAGGAAGAGAACTCCAGTGGCAACCTGTGAAGCTCTGATGAACTCCATGCCCAAGAGGTTAAGGCAGTGCTGGAAAATAATGGTGGCCACACAAAATATTGACACTTTGGGCCCAATTTGGACATTTTCACTTGGGAGGTGTACTCGCTTTTGTTGCCAGGGGTTTATACATTAATGGCTGTGTGTGAGTTATTTTGAGGGGACAGCAAATTTACACTGTTATACAAGCTGTACACTCACTACTTTACATTGTAGCAAAGTGTCATTTCTTCAGTGTTGTCACATGAAAAAATATAATAAAATATTTACATAAAATGTGAGGGGTGTACTCACTTAACTGGGCATGAGGGTAAAAAGCTGCAAGAGACCATTCAAACAAAGTGCGCACAATGGTTTTGATTCTGACAGCAACCTTTATTCCATTTATATGTGTGCGTGTATGCATGCCTGTATTCTATTCAAATTGTGGGTATCCACAGAGCTTCAGGTTGGTTTAATAAAGAGAACTGGAGGCAGTTCCCCTCGGGGTACAGTATTGTTAATACAATTATGGATAATATACAATATTATTTTCTGTTTTTTTTTACAGGGTACAGCTTTATTGAGCACAGTGATGCAAAAGAAATCTACAATTATCGCTATATAACAAGACCTATTTAACAAAACTAATTTTCTCAAGTCAAGAAAACCATACCCTTCAAATGAGATTAAAATAGCCAAGACTAATTCCTGGAACCGAAAATGTGTTATTAAATTGTACTGCAAGCAAAAGACCTTCACGGTAGAAAGCATTCACACTGCTGTTTAATTTACTGATGAGGAAGGGGCACCCAACAAAACCATAAAGCTCCCTGCATTGACAGCTACACAATCCAAGCTATTCACAGTCCGAGATCCAGACTTCCAACATAACTTACGGGCTCAATTGTGTAAAATAATTGAAAAAGAAACATTAGACATATACAGCTGATAGCATGCATTATTAGTTGAATATGTACTTCTGCTCTATCACAGCTATAAAGGTTATAAAAGGGCAGTAAGTATCTTTCCTATTGAAAACAGTTTTACACTGAACAAAGATTTTTCTTCCTGAACACTTTTGGATGCATCTTATGGATTTTTGGCTGCTAAGCGTGAAAATAACTAACCTAATTATGCAATTGAACCTCTCACATTCCGTTTTATAAAAATGTTTTGTAGTCGTCAGATTATTTAGTGACCATAGTATTGTTATTCAAAGCTGTTTAACCTTAAAAAGACCCTAGAGATCAATGATTTGCTCTGTAGGTTGCTTTTCATATACAGTATATTTTCTACCTTTATCCTAGTGCTAAGAATGCATATTATAAAACAAACAAAATAATTATTCTTTAAGATTTTATTAATATTAAAAGGAATGTGCAGAACTACATAGGAGTCAGGTTGAAAAAAAAGTCCATCTAGTTCAACCAATAAAAGAAAAAAAAAAAACATACATAAAATCTCATATACACAACCCTTCACCCACTGTTGATCCAGAGGGAGGCGAAAAACCCCAGCAAAGCATGCTCCAATTTGCTCCAGTAGGGGGGAAAAAATTCCTTCCTGATCCCCCGAGGCGCAACCCCAAACATAATTTTTTTTTTTTTCAGCAGAGACCCTAGGGAATAAAATGGCGGTTGTTGCAATTTTTTATGTCACACGGTATTTGCGCAACAATTTTTCAAACGCAATTTTTTTTGGGAGGGGGGAAGCACTTTCCTAAAAAAAAAAAAAAAAAAAAAAACACAATAATTTACCCCATTTTTTTTGTATAATGTGAAAGATAATGTTACATCGAGTAACATTGCGCACACCCCTGGAATGGAGCCAATCTTAAGTACTCCAGAGGAAATGCTTTAAAACTTTTTACAGGTTACCAGGAGGTCTTGTGCTAGAATTATTGCTCTCGCTAATGTTTGTGGCGATACCCGTGTGTGGTTTGAACGCCGTTTACATATGCAGGTGTGACCTATTTTTGCGTTCACTTCTGCGTGCGAGCTCGAGGGGATGGGGGCACTTTAATTTTTTTTATTGTTTATTTTTATACTTTCCCTTAAATTTTTTATTTTTTGATCACTTTTATTTCTAATACAATAAATGTAAACATCCCTATTAATAGGAATAGGGCATGATAGGGGCCTCTTTACGGAGAGATGTGGGGTCTATAAGTCCCCACATCTCTCCTCTATGCTGGAAAGCCTGAGATTAAAAAAAATAAATCAATCTCCAGCTTTCCAGCAATAAAAAAATAAAATAAAAAACATCAGTGTCGCTTTTGGACCCGAGGGTCATAAAGATAACTGGGGGACTGGGGTAAACTGCCAGCGGATACATTCTCTGGCTCCCCGATCGCACAGGAGAAACCGAAGAAGCACCATAGGGCGGTGGAGGGGCTAAACAGCCACTAAGATGGCATGCAAGGGAATTGCCGGCTGAAAAAAAAGATATCTGGACGATGCCTGTAGCTGCAGGCATCATTCAGATATCACTACTTAGAGTCTAGGACGTCATATGACGTCCACCTAAGGATAAGTGGTTAAAAAATAATAATAAATTCCACCGTCAAAGATATAGCTCAAATAATGTGCCACCTTCAACAGAGGTGCCCTCCTCTGGTCACTGACTTTTTTCACTAATTATGCAATAATCCAAAGATGGTACTTTAAAAAAAAAAAACACAAAAGACAGTTTTTGATTTTTTAACCACTTCAATACAGGGCTTTTAAACACCCTTCCTTACCAGACCAATTTTTAGCTTTCAGCGCTCTCACACTTTGAATGACAATTACTCAGTCATGCTACATGCTACCCAAACCAAATTTTTATCATTTTTTTCTCACAAACAGAGCTTTCTTTTGGTTGTATTTAATTACTGCTGGGTTTTTTATTTTTTGCAATATTAGCGAAAAAAGAGAGACATTTTTGAAAAAAAAACACTTTTTTTTAGTTTCTATTGAACATTTTTGCAAATAAAACATTTTTTTTCCAAAATTTTGGCCAAAATGTATACTGCTACTTATCTTTAGTAAAAATAACCCAAATAAGTGTATATTATTTGGTTGCTGTGAAAGTTATAGCGTCTAAAAGCTATGGTGCAAATCATTGAAAATGATCACATCTGATCACACCTGATTCACTGAAGGCCTATCTCATTTCTTGAGACCCTAACAAGCCAGGAAAGTACAAATACCCCCCAAATTACCCCTTTTTGGAAAGCAGACATTCCAAGGTATTTAGTAAGAGGCTTGGCGAGTTTTTTGAAGTTGTAATTTTTTCCCAAAATTCTTGGAAAAATGATAAAAAAAAAATATTTTTTTTTTTTTTGCACAAAATTGTCATAAAAACAAGTTATTTCTCTCACACAGCACATGCATACTTGCAATGACACCCCAAAATATATTCTGCTACTCCTCCTGAGTATAGTGATACCACATGTGTGAGACTTTTACATAGCCTGGCCACATACAGAGGTCTAACATCCAAGTAGCACCGTCAGGCGTTCTACGAGCATAAATTGCACATCTCATTTGATGACAACCTATCACACTTTTGAAGGCCCTGGAGCACCAGGTCAATGCAAACGCCCACAAAATGACCCCATTTTGGAAAGCTAACACCCCAACGTATAATATATGAGGCATAATGAGTCTTTTGAATGGTTCGTTTTTTTCCCAAAGTTTTTGGAATATGTGGGAAAAAAATGAAAACGCATTTTTTTTATACAAAGTTGTCCATTTATAAGATATTTCCAACACATAGCATGTACATAGCAAAACTGACACCCCAAAATACATTCTGCTACTCCTTCCGAGTATGGCGATACCAAATATGTGAGACTTTTACACAGCCTGGCCACATACAGAGGCCCAACATTGAAGTAGCACCGTCAGGCGTTCTACATGCATAAATTACACATCTCATTTCTCAACCACCTATTACAGTTTTGAAGGCCCTGGAGCACCAGGACAATGGAAACGCCCACAAAATGACCCCATTTTGGAAAGCTAACACCCCAACGTATAATATATGAGGCATAATGAGTCTTTTGAATGGTTCGTTTTTTTCCAGTAGTATTTGGAAACTGTGGAAAAAATGAAAACGCATTTTTTCTTTACATAAAGTTGTCCATTTATAAGATATTTCCAACACATAGCATGTTCATAGCAAAAATGACACCCCAAAATACATTTCTGCTACTCCTCCTGAGTATGGCGATACCAAATGTGTGAGACTTTTACACAGCCTGGCCACATACAGAGGCCCAACATTGAAGTAGCACCGTCAGGCGTTCTACATGCATAAATTACACATCTCATTTCTCAACCACCTATTACAGTTTTGAAGGCCCTGGAGCACCAGGACAATGGAAACGCCCACAAAATGACCCCATTTTGGAAAGCTAACAGCCCAACGTATAATATATGAGGCATAATGAGTCTTTTGAATGGTTCGTTTTTTTTCCCAAAGTTTTTGGAATATGTGGGAAAAAAATGAAAACGCATTTTTTTTATACAAAGTTGTCCATTTATAAGATATTTCCAACACATAGCATGTACATAGCAAAACTGACACCCCAAAATACATTCTGCTACTCCTTCTGAGTATGGCGATACCAAATATGTGAGACTTTTACACAGCCTGGCCACATACAGAGGCCCAAGTAGCACTGTCAGGTGTTCTAGGAGCATAAATTACACACATAAATTCCTGCCAACCTATCACATTGTTGAAGGCCCTTCATATTTCTAACACATAGCATGTACTGTACATACCAATTACAAACCAAAATACATTCTGCTGAGCAAAGGGTAAAGAAAAGATTACCTGCGGTTTTAGTAGTGCAGTGGTCCACAGAGGAGAGCATCGGTCCAGGCAGCAGGCAGGAACGTAGACAGCGACAGCAAAACAGGCAGCAGGCAGGAACGTGGACAGCGACAGCAAAACAGGCAGCAGGCAGGAATAGTCAGCACAGGTAGAGATGTTGTCAACACAGCCAATGCATTAGTCCAGATAGCAGGCAGGGATGTGGTCAGCAGCAGCAAAAGGATCAAAGGATCGTCCATGCAGCAGGCAGGAATACTGTCCATAATTAGTAAAGGCAGCAGGCAGAGGTATGGTCAGCACAGCCAGAGTATTTTTTCCAGGGAGCAGACAGGACCATCAAGCTTAGGGTATCGGTCAGGGAAGAATGGGGACAGGGGTAGAGGCTTCTCCCACCCAAATCTCTTTGAAGCCTCCGGACAACCAGACCCTGTTATGGGAACACAGAAAAACTGGTTTTCTGAACTCCGAACACTCTTCTGGAGCCCCTCACATATGTGAGACCCCTGTGTAGCAGGGTAAAAGATCAGTCCAAGGGGCAGGCAAAAACATGGTCAACAAGCCGAGGTCAGTGCAGGTAAAAGGCAGACATAGACGGTAGGCAGAGGCATAGTCGATACAGTCCAGGGTCAGTTCACTTGAAAGGCAGAAACATGGCGGATAAACAATGCAGACGGTAGGCAGAGGCATAGTCGAGAAACAGGCCAGGGTCAGTTCACATGGAAGACAATGATATGGTTGGTTGAGGCAGGGAAATATTCATGACAGAAATTGGGGGGAAATGGCAGTCCATTGGAAATATGGGCTAATAGTGGTCCACAGTGTGATATCGCCTGAAGCATTGTCCGATGCAAAGGCCAGGTAGGGAGGGACAATAGAAGCTGGTGTCTTTCCTAACTCCTCTCTTAGTGCACACCCGGCATTTTTTTTGGCGTCGTCTTCCGGATGCTGATGGTGGAATATGTTCCGGAAAATGACGCTCATGTAGCCTGACGCCAGAATCTGAGCGAATGCTTTCTGGGGGGGATTCCTCTTGATAAATAAGTGAAGTGACAATGTCTTCAATATATTTTATGAAGGTGGTGGGTGTTGCTGAGGATTTTTGGTAAATTATAAAAGAATTTAAAAGGGCCAAATGAAAAAAGTAAATTGCAACTTTTTTATACCAAAAAAGGGATTTTCTTATTGACAGATAGGGCTGCAACATCTGGTCATTTAAATCCACCCCCCCCATAAATTTATTATAAGGATTGATGCAGGAAGGCTTGCGAACGGGACCGCGTCTTCTGGGAACTTCCACTGATGTGTCATTGTGGATGGTGGACATCATATAAACATCTTTAGTATCCTTCCACTTCACAGCCAGCACTTCCTCATTCCTCAAGCTGGCCGATTCCCCCCTTTGAATGTTTGTGGCGACAAGACGCTGTGGGAAGCCCTTCCGGTTTTTTCTTATTGTACCACAGGCCAATGTTTTTTTTAGGTACAGGTGGCGGAGAAGGGGCAAACTTGTATAAAAATTGTCCATATATATATGATACCCCTTTTGGAGGAGTGGGAATGCCAACTCCCAAACAATTTTCCCACTAATTCCCATGTACGATGGACACTCAGGGGGCTGGAGCTGGGAATCTTTGCCTTCGTACACACGGAAGGAGTGCACATAACCAGTGGCACTTTCACAGAGCTTGTTGAGCTTCAAGCCATACCTCGCTCTCTTACTTGGGATGTATTGTTTCATACCCAGCCGGCCTGTGAAATGCACCAGGGATTCGTCCACAGATATATTTCTGTCAGGGACATAAAGTTCAGCAAACTTTTTGGAAAAAAAATCAATTAGGGGGCGAATTTTATACAGCTTGTCAAATTGTGGGTGATTCCGGGGGGGGGGGGGGGCACTGTGAGTTGTCACTAAAATGCAGGAAGCGCATAATAATTTCATATCGGGACCTGGACATGGCTGCAGAAAAAACTGGCATGTGATGGATGGATTTGGTCGACCAATACTTATGTATCTCATTTTTTTTGTAAGCCCCATGTTTAGCGTTAGGCCTAAAAACACTTTCAGCTCTGGAATCGTTAGGGGTCGCCATTCAAAAGGGCGGGCATAGCTGGAGTTGGGGTTGGCTGTGATAAATTGTTGGGCACAAAGATTGGTTTGGTCCATGACCATTTGAAGTAATTCCTCTGGGAAAAATAAATAAAAAAAATCCATCTTGGAAAAACCTGCAGTGTTGACCTGCACACCTGGCTGTGCTGTAAAAGGGGGGATCGTGGCTGACCCTGTGGTAGAAGGCAGCCACAATGGGTTTTCCAAGCTTTCTGGCAGCTGATTTTGGGCCCTAATTCTTTGGCGCACACTGGGCCTCTCCTCCTGGGGTCTAGCAGCGCTTGAACTGGGCCTCTCCTCCTGGGGTCTACCGCCGTTGGCACTGCTGGTAGATGCCTGGGGTTCCGACCGTCTTCTTTTAGGAGGGGCTGCTTCCTCCTCCAATTCAGATCCTGAGGTGCTGCCTTCAGGGGGCTCATATTCTGAGCCAGAAACTGAAACAGAACTGAGCGGTGAGAGCTCCCCGATGCTCTCATCGCTCAGACTGAGTATTTGGTATGCCTCCTCTGGGGTGTACATCCTTTTGGACATAGTGGCAGGTACTCTGGTGGCAGGTGGTGAGGTGGCGGGTATTCTGGTGAGGTGGCGGGTACTCTGGTGGCAGGTGGTGAGGTGGCAGGTACTCTGGTGGCAGCTGGTGAGGTGGCGGGTACTCTGGTGGCAGCTGGTGAGGTGGCGGGTACTCTGGTGGCAGCTGGTGAGGTGGCGGGTACTCTGGTGGTAGGTACACTGGTGGCAGGTGATGAGGTGGCGGGTACTCTGGTGGTACTCTGATGGCAGGTACTCTGGTTGCAGGTACTCTGATGGCAGGTACTCTGGCAGGTGGCGGGTACTCTGGTGGTACTCTGGCAGGTGGTGAGGTAGCGGGTACTCTGGTGGTACTCTGGCAGGTGGTGAGGTGGCGGGTACTCTGGTGGTACTCTGGCAGGTGGTGAGGTGGCGGGTACTCTGGTGGTACTCTGGCAGGTGGTGAGGTGGCGGGTACTCTGGTGGTACTCTGGCAGGTGGTGAGGTGGCGGGTACTCTGGTGGTACTCTGGCAGGTGGTGAGGTGGCGGGTACTCTGGTGGTACTCTGGCAGGTGGTGAGGTGGCGGGTACTCTGGTGGTACTCTGGCAGGTGGTGAGGTGGCGGGTACTCTGGCAGGTGGTGAGGTGGCGGGTACTCTGGTGGTACTCTGGCAGGTGGTGAGATGGCGGGTACTCTGGTGGCAGGTACTCTGGTGGTGACAGGTACTGATGACAGGTACTGATGACAGGTACACCTGATGACAGGTACACCTGATGACAGCTTCTCTTTATTTAGGGGGGGGTGATCTGGGCACAGATGGGTATATATATACTAGGTGGGTACAGTATATAGGTAACTCACTGTTAGCTGATCTCCTCCTCACACAGGATCGGTGTGTGAAGAGGAGAACCCAGCAACAGGAGTTACCTCTCTTTTTTGTTTACATTTAGTGACTGGCTGTCATTGGACACAGCCAGTCACTAAATAGCCAATTGTTTTTTATTTTTACTTTGATCGGGGCTGAGCTGTATCTAAGGCAAAAGCCTCAGCCAGCCTCAGTCCCGATCTGTCACTGAACGTTCCCGGGAGCGCGCGCGTGCGCAGTGCACGCCGCTTCCGGGATACATACAAACAGCGGCGAACGGCGCCGCTGCAACGGCGCAGAACACCGCCTCGGGAGACAACTGGCCACTTCAATACCCCCATCGGGGGACGGCTGTGTCCCGAGGGACACACCGGATCCCCGATCGCCGCTCTGCGGGCCCCCCCGGGCCCGCAGTAGCGGCGGAAGGCCGAGGACGTCATATGACGCCCACCCAGGATGGGAGATCCACCTTGTGGGCGTCATTTGACTATGGCCGGGTATTGAAGTGGTTAACCTTGTGACACCATCGACCAGTGCATGATGGTTCTACATGTGTGAACCTAGCCTACTGAATAACTGGAGTGGAAGAATGATTTATGTTACTAATATCATATTTTATAAGAGCTTAAAGTGAAGCTGTGCTTTTCCCAGTAAGGGAGAGATTGAAGCAAGCCTGCTGTGTTGCCCTGAGGTCTCTCTAGCCACTTACCCATTGGACACTTAAACCCCCTTCCTAACCAAACCAATTTTCAGCTTTCGGTGCTCTCACAGTTTGAATGACAATTACTCATACCCACTGTACCCATATGACATTTTTGTCCCTTTTTTCACACAAATAGAGCTTTCTTTTTGTGGTATTTAATCACTCCCGGGTTTTTCATTTTATTTTTTTTGTCAGTAAATTTTGTAAATAAGTAGTTTTTCTCCTTCACTGATGGGCACTGATAGGCTGCACTGATGAGGTGGCACTTATGGGCACTGATCCCTCCCTATTGAGGTGGCACTGACCACCTCAATATAGGGCACTTGCACCCCCTTACACCCCCTTCCTACCCAGGCCATAGTGATAGATACACAAAGTACTCTGGATAAGTCACCTACACTCCTCGATCAAATTATTGATTATTTGTTTTCATAGAATTATAGAACAGAAGGGGATATTAAAGTGATTGTTAAGTCACAATCTGATCTTTGTGATGCCAACTGTCACATTGGTTGTGCTCTCAACCAAATTGTCAAACCATCCAATGGCCAGTGTCATAACGGATCACATGTGCAGCATTATGGCAGTTGAAGATTCACCACTTCAATACCTGGTATTTCCCCCTTCCTGCCCAGGACAATTTTCAGCTTTCAGCGCTGTCACACTTTCAATGATAATTGCGCAGTCATGCTACACTGTTATCATGTGACATTTTTATCATTTTCTTCACACAAATAGAGCTTTGTTTTGGTGGTATTTAATCATTCCCAGGTTTTTAATTTTTTTTTTTAATTTTTAATTTTTTTTTTTAGAATGTTTCTGTCAGTAAATTTTGTAAATAAGTATTTTTTCTCCTTCACTGATGGGCACCGATAGGCTGCACTGATGAGGTGGGCACTTATTAGGAGACACAAATATGCCGCACTTATGGGCACTGATGAGCACCAGTGATGAGCATTGATGGGCAGCACTGACTGGCATCACTAATGGCAACTGATTGTTGGCAATTGTGGGAACTGATTTCAGGTCAGCAGCACATATCAGATTAGATGTCCCTCTATTAACACAGCTCTTAAAACCTATCAAAGTCTCAGTAAATCAGTACAGCATAAAATACTTGAATGCTGGAGTATATTGCAGCTGGGCTGCTGTTTAAAGCTGTTTGAAGCGTTCCCAAGGGAACTGGCAGTTTTTTAAGCTCCATGTGGATGGACTCTAAAGTGCTCAGCTGTGAGCACTTTCCAGTTCTTCACCATGCTGAAGCATCTTCTCACGTGACTTGGGATCCTAGGCCTCCCTGGGGATTTCGCCAGAAGGTCCATGAGACCATCCTCTCATAGGTGCCACAGGAAGAAGCTTGGGTCCATGGCAAGTACATTTTTTAAAGTGGTTGTTTAGGCTCAAGGTTTTTTATCTTTATGCATTCTTTGTAGGGCTGCAACTAAGGATTATTTTCATAATTGATTAGTTGGTCCATTATTGTTTCGATTAATCGGATAATGACCTTAATCACTTAAGGACCAAGCCTCTTTCTGAGATTTGGTGTTTACAAGTTAAAAACATTTTTTTTTGCTAGGAAAAAACAAAAAAAACCCCCAACATTATATATATATTTTTTTTCTAACACCCTAGAGAATAAAATGGCGGTCGTTGCAGTACTTTTGTCACACCGTACTTGCGCAGCAGTCTTACAAGCGCACTTTTTTGGGGGAAAAAACACTTTTTTTTAATAAACAAATAAGATAACAGATAAGTTAGCCCAATTGTTTTTTATTGTGAAAGATAATGTTATGCCAACTAAATTGATACCCAACATGTCATGCATCAAAGTTGCACCCCCTCATGGAATGGCAACAAACTTTTACCCTTAAAAATCTCCATAAGAGAAGTTTAAAAAAATTCTACAGGTTGCATATTTTGAGTTACAGAGGAGGTCTAGGTCTAGAATGATTGCTCTCGCTCTAGGAATGGCAGCGATACCTCACATGTGTGGTTTGAACACCGTTTTCATATGTGGGCGCTGCTCACGTATGTGTTCGCTTCTGCAAGTGAGCTCGGCGGGACGGGGCGCATTTAAAAAAAAAAAAAAATGTGTTTCTTATTTATTTTACCTTATATTTTTGATTTTTACAGTGTTCTGTACAGTGTACAGTGTTCCCCAAAAATTGGGCCACTTTTATTCCTATTACAAGGAATGTAAAGCATGACAGGACCTCTTAAATATGAGATTTGGGGTCAAAAAGACCTCAGATCTCATATTTACACAAAAATGCAATAAAAAAAAAAAAAAAAAAAAAGAAGAACATTGGGCGGGAGTGATGTTTTGACGTCGCTTCTGCCCTGCAAAGATATGGAGACAGGTGGTGGCCCATCTTTCCCTCACTCGTCTCCATGTCAGGCTAGGGACAGGATCCGGTAAGCGGTGGAAGGGGACAGGAGAGAGGCGGGCCCTCTCCCGCCACCCATAAGAGTAATCTCACGGCAAATCTGTCGCAGAGACCACTTTTATCCTGAAGCGGACCACCCGCTGAAGAGGATACCGGGGTTATGGTAGCTAGCTGCTACCATAACGACGGTATTCCTCTTCAAATTAGCGACCTAAAACAACAGTGAGCGGTCCATAAGTGGTTAAAAAAAGTCTGGTGTATAATTTAGTCAATATGGAAAGTTTAAAAAAAAAAAAGCAAATTTATTCTTAAAGAGGTGTGCCCATCAAAAAATTTTTTTTTTAAAAGTCAGCAGCTACAAATACTGCAGCTGCTGACTTTTAAAGAATTGGACACTTACCTGTCCCAGGGTTTAGCGATGCGGAGGAACGAAGCCCCCCCTCGTTCCCGCTCCACTCGCGGCGCCGGCATCCTTACTGTGGGCACCCGGCTGTGGCTTCACAGCCGGGCACCCACTGCACATGCGCGAGCGGTGCAGCAAACCGTGATACGCCGCACAGTCATCTGGGACCTGTCACGTGTCCCAGATGACTGACTGCCGAGGGGAAGTGACGTTTCTAGCCCGAGCTGAGGAAGAGGCAGATTTCGTGGGACCACATAGCAACAGGGAGAAATAGGTTAGTGGATTTTTTTTTTTTTTTTTTTTTTATCCAATTATTTTTTATTGTCAGATTTTATGTAAATACACATAATGTTGTCATTTTGGGGGAAAACACCACTTTAAAATATCTCTAAATAGTAAAGTAAATATAAATAACCAGCTATACGGTTAGTTAGCAAAATCTCTAATCCACTCTGAGAATGACAGACAGAAGAGATATACTGTATATACTATTAGAGGTGGAATCTGGTAAACCTCATCAGACTCAGAGATCTAATTATGTCATAGGCAGGCGATAAAAGCTACCTGCACCATACAAAAGCCTATATGCTAGCCATACAAAAACAATGTCTTCCTTCAAAAAAAAAAATTATTTTAACAAACATGTTATACTTACCTGCTCTGTGTAATGGTTTTGCACAGAGCAGCCCCGATTATCTTCTTCTGGGGTCCACCACCGGCACTTCTGGCTCCTGCTGCCTTAAAGTACCCCAATAGCAAGCTGCAAAATATAGTATAGAGTGCCCCAATAGCAAGGTAAAAAAAAAAAAAAAAAAAAACTTCTGCCTTTAGAACCGCTCACTTCCTGCCCAGGACTACATGTTCAATGAGGCATTGCTCCTTACATTTACATTCACAAATTCTCAGGCACTTCTTGACATGTATGGACGGTGTACCGAGCTGTATGTGTGCTGCACTGCATTTCCTGATATGTAAACAATTCATTCTGTATGCAGGCCAACTAATCGGTTGACAACTAATTACATAATCCATTAGTTGTTGATTAATCGATTCGTTGTTTCGGCCCTAATTCTATGCATGAAGGTAAAAAACCTGTGTGCAGCAGCACCCCCAGCCCCCTTAAACCTTATCGGAGACCCATCTTGATCCAGCAATATGCACAAGTGCCTTGGCTCTCCCAGGTCCCTCCTTCATTGGCTGGGAAAGAAGCGGTAGCCATTGGCTCCTGCTACTGTCAATCATAGCCAGTAAACCAATGAGGAGAGAGCAGGAGAGAGGCCGCAACACGGCTCCGTATGTGAATGGACACATGGCGCATCGGCTCAGGAGCCCCGGCTTGCTATGTGGGCACTAGACAGGAGGGAGGTGCCAGACGCACCAGCAGGAGACCTGAGAAGAAGAGGATCAGGGCTGCTCTGTGCAAAACCACTGCACAATGCAGGTTAGTATGACATGTCTGTAATTTAAATAAATAAATAAATGAATGAACCTTTAACCGATTCAGCCCCGGAAGGTTTTACCCCCTTCCTGACCACAGCACTTTTTGAGATTCGGCACTGTGTCGCTTTAACTGACAATTGTGCGATATTGCACCCAAAAAATTGATGTCCTTTTTTTCCCACAAATAGAGCTTTCTTTTGGTGGTATTTGATCCCCTCTGCGTTTTTAATTTTTTGCGCTATAAACAAAAAAAGAGCGACAATTTAGAAAAAAAAAAAGCAATTTTTTTTACTTTTTGCTATAATAAATATGCCCCAAAAATATATAAAAAAAAAAACGAATTTTTTTCCTTGGTTTAGGCCGATATATATTCTTCTACGTATTTTTGGTAAAAAAAAAAAAAAGCAATAAGCGTATATTGTTTGTTTTGCGCAAAATTTATAGCGTCTACAAAATAGGGCATAGTTTTATGGCATTTTTATTATTATTATTTTTTTTTTATTAGTAATGCCGGCGATCTGCCATTTTTATCATGACTGTGACATTATGGCGGACATGTCAGACACTTTTGACACTATTTTGGGACCATTGTCATTTATACAGCGATCAGTGCTGTAAAAATGCACTGATTACTGTGTAAATGACACTGGCTTGGAAGGGTTTAAACACTAGGGGGCGATCAAAGGGTTAAGTGTGTCCTAGGGAGTGATTCTAATTGTGGGGGGTATGGGCTTCCACTCACATGACAGCGATCACTGTCATGTCACTAGGCAGAATGGTGAAATGCCTTGTTTGCATAGGCACTTGCCGTTCTGCGGCTGACACGATCACCGGGAGACCGGCAGACATCGAGTCTGCCGGTCCCGTGGGCACGGTCACCCTGTATGCAGCGTGCGCGCTAGCCCCGCCAATTAAAGGGGACGTACAGGTATGCCCATTTGCCCACCACTGCTATTGTGCTGACGTATATCGGCGTGCGGCGGTCAGCAAGTGGTTAATATCACTTCAACTTTGCTTGCCAGTTACTAAACTGTGACTTTGGATTGAAGCCAGAGACAGCCAGGATGCTAGTAGAAGGTCAGCAATGGTATTTTTCTCAATACAAATAGGCAATATTGTTTGTAAAATTGTCTGCTAGACACTTTCATCCTATTCGAGCTAGTGATTGATTCCGACAAATTACACGATAGGGTTCACGGCGCTATACAATGTATAATTGATTGTGCTGTAGTAGTTATAACACATTTAGAGCCTAATGTTCATAAGCTTATATACGTCGATAAGTCATCCATTTTTCATGGCATAAGCTTTTACGACTTTATAATTTGCAACATATTTACAAGTGTGTTGCTTTTCATGTGTCATAAATTATGCAGTCATTTAAATTCTTCTACAGTGGATTTTTTTCCTCCAAGAAGAAAGGAACCAGAAGTGCATATACAGTGCCTTAAAAAAAAGTATTCATACCCCTTGAAATTTTCCACATTTTGTCACGTTACAACCAAAAACATAAATGTATTTTATTGGGATTTTATGTGCTAGACCAACACAAAGTGGCACATAGCCCTGGTTTACACTGGTGCGATTTGACATGTCAAATCACATGTCAAATCGGCGGCAATTGCCAGCAAAGGCACTGTCCTAATCGGTGCGACGCCGCATTTGCAGCGCCGCTCCAATTTCAAAAAGTAGTTTCTGTACTACTTTTTGTGATTTCAGGTTGTGATTTCCATTGACATCTGTGCAGAAACCTGCACAGAAAATGATACATTTTCAAAAAGTTTTACAAATAAATATCTGAAAAGCATGGAGTGCATTAGAGCTGCACGATTAATCGTTAAAGAATCTAGATCGCGATTCAACTCTCCTCACAATCTTAAAAGGCGATTCCTTTTCCCCGATTCTATGTAACAAGTGCAGAGAGTTCTCTGCTCACTTCTGACTGCTGACAGAAGAAAAATAAATAAATCCCAGCATCATGCCAAGTTTTATCATAATATCGCTTATCATAACATAAGCTTTAGTAAATAACCCCCATTGCATCTTCTGTTCTTTTAGGAAGTTTAGGAAGTTTAAGGATGATGAACTTCGGTCTGTAAACAAGGTCAGTTTAACCACTTTTTCTGGCACTTGTTGCTTACAAGTTAAAATCAGTATTTTTTTGCTAGAAAATTACCTGGAACCCCCAAACAATATATATAAATTTTTTGTAGCAGAGACCCTAGAGAACAAAATGGCGGTTGTTGCAATATTTTATGTCACACTGTATTTGCGCAGTGGTCTTTCAAATGCAATTTTTTGGGGGTGAAAAAAAAGACACTTTAACCACTTCAATACCGGGCCATTTTACACCCTTCCTTACCAGAGCAATTTTTGCGATTCGGCACTGCGTCGCTTTAACTAACAATTGCGCGGTCGTGCGACGTTACATCCAAACAAAATTTACGTCCTTTTTTTCCCACAAATAGAGCTTTCTTTTGGTGGTATTTGATCGCCCCTGCGGTTTTTATTTTTTGCGCTATAAACAAAAGAAGAGCGACAATTTTGAAAAAAAAAAAAAACACAATATTTTTTACTTTTTGCTATAATAAATATCCCATTTTTTTTTTAAAAAAACTATTTTTTGACCCAGTTTAGGCCGATACGTATTCTTCTACATATTTTTGGTAAAAAAAAAAAAAATCGCAATAAGCGTATATTGATCGGTTTGCGCAAAAGTTATAGCGTCTACAAAATGGGGGATAGATTTATTGCATTTTTTTTTTTTACTAGTAATGGCGGCGATCTGCGATTTTTTTTCGTGACTGCGACATTGCGGCGGACACTTCGGACACTTTTGACACTTTTTGGAACCATTCACATTTACACAGCGATCGTTGCTATAAAATTGCATTGATTACTGTGTAAATGTGACTGGCAGGGAAGGGGTTAACACTAGGGGCGCTGCAGGGGTTAATGTGTTCCCTAAAGAAGTGATTCTAACTGTGGGGGGAGGGGACTGACAAGGGGAGGAGACCGGTCAGTGATCCTCCGTACTGGGATCACATGATCGGTCTCCTCTCCCGCTGACAGGACGTGGAGCTGTGTGTTTACACACACAGCTCCCCGGTCCCGCATGGTCCCGTTGTTTTAACGGGCAATCGCGGGTGCCCGGCGGACATCGCGGCCGCCGGGCACTCGCACCGGGTCCCGAGCGAAGCCGCCGGCGGTGTGCGCCCCCCAGGCGGCCGGGAAGGAGAGGACGTCATATGACGCCCACCCAGGATGGTAGATCCACCTTGTGGGTGTCATATGTCTATACGCGGGTAGGGAAGTGGTTAATAAATTTTTTTTTTAAATAAACAGTAAAGTTAGCCCAATTCTTTTGTATAACGTGACAGATAATGTTATGCCACAAGAATCGTGATCTTTATTCCAAGCAAGAAAATCGTAATTCTCATTTTAGCCAGAATCGTGCAGCTCCAACATGGAGGTGACCGCCGCAGCAATGCTTGATGAGGCAGCGAGCATAAATTACACTTAATGCTCTTAAATTGAGACAAGTACACACTATAGAGGGCTATGCTTTGTTCATATTTTATATCTGAAGTTTACCAACACTTTAAAGAATAAGTTTTTTTTTAAATAATAAAAGCACATTATTTTGCACCAGCAATCGCTGAAACGGGTGGAACATCTTACGTGTTCCCTAAGGTGAACTTATCCTTAAACGCACTACAATGCTGCTAAAGTGTGAATCCAGGATATACGTTTTTGGTTTATCAGGTCTAACATATGTTATTAACTCTGCAAAATAGGAACCACACCTAAAAAAATTTAAAGTTACATGAATGCGGCATTTTTTGAGCAAATACGTTCAGTTTGTGCTCTAGTTTCCAGCTCACGATATGGGGGCGGTGTATTGTTGAGCACAGACGGTGTATCTAATAATAGCTTATCAAAGTCAGCCACGAATGAAGAAAGCAATTAAAGACAAAATGTATTGGGAAATGTTCTTGATAATAATTCAGTACTGAAATAGTTACATGCTTTGTATTTCTTGATTTTACAGGACCACTCCAGGGCTCCTATCGCTTTAAGCATGAGGTAAAAATTAGTTGTGCGTACCTAGTATCTTCTGTTTACTAGAACAGAATTACCGGTGTATGTATGTATGTATGTATGTATGTATGTATGTATGTATGTATGTATGTATGTATGTGAACCCACAAAGAAAAACTATGAATGAAAAAAAAAAAAAAAAACTGACTCTAATGCCCTGTACACACACACGATAGGATTTTCCGACAACAAAATCCATGGGATTTTTTCAGACGGATGTTGGCTCAAACTTGTCTTGCATACACACGGTCACACAAAGTTGGTCGGAAATTCTGAACGTCAAGAACGCGGTGGCGTACAACGCATACGACGAGCCGAGAAAAATTAAGTTCAATAGCCTATGCTGCTCTTCTGCTTGATTCAGAGCATGTGTGGCACTTTGTGCGTCGGAATTGTGTACACGCGATCGGAATTTCCGACAACGGATTTTGTTGTCTGGAAAATTTGAGAACCAGATCTCAGATTTTGTGTGACGGAAATTCCTATGGAAAATGTGTGATGGAGCCTACAAACAAGGTCCTATCACACATTTTCCATCGTAAAAACCTATCGCGTGTACAGGGCATAAGGCTCCATTCAGGCTGCGGTGTTGCATTCTTATAGCATGTTTTTGGAGCTGCACCATTCATTTGAATGTGGCATCCTCAGTCTTTTCCCTCTGCTCCAAAGAAGCCCATGTACCAAAGTTTTTGCGCATTTTGTCATATAGAAAACTGCTACCCGCATTTGGGGTGCCATTAAGAAATAACGGCACCGCAAGTGCGTTGCATGTTCTCTGCGCATTTGCAGAAAAGCAAGGTGTGAAATGGGCCTAACATTGCTTCCATACACACACAGATACCTAAAAAGTTTGGTGAATGGTCTGATATCTCAGCAGAAACATGGGCCAGGTGAGCGCACATCCACATGGCTATCCAGAGACACGTAGAGAAGCACCGCCTAGCATTTAGTACACGTGACCATCAGGGTAAACCTGCTGCGGGCAGACGAACATCGTCAGTGTGAGAGGTAGGGTCACAATGCAATGAAGCAACGAGTGAACATCAAGTTCTCCTACAAATTGGGGAAAACGGCGGTGGAGACGTATGAAATGTTGATGCAAGTGTATGGGACGGAAGCCGTGAGTAGAAAATGTGTTTATGACCGGTTTAAACGCTTTTGCGACAGGTAGGAAAAGACTGAGGATGCCACGTTCGAGTTGGCCATCGACAAGCAGAACCACAGACATGATCGAGTGACTGTGACAAATTTTGTCACGAGATCTGTGACTGACTCTACCATTGATGGCGGAGAAATTGGGCATGAGCAAGGACACGGTGCGCACCATTGCCGCAAAGATTAGGAAAAGCGCATGATCTGTTTCCAGTTTGTGCAGCATAAGCTGGCAGAGGACAGAAATCAAAACAGATGGAAACCTCTTTCTGCGAACCATCGTCACAGGGAATGAGACCTGGTGCTACCAGTTCAAACAAGAATCAAAGCTGCAAATCGATGGAATGGCATTCACTTTCTTCCCTGCAACCCAAAAAGAGTCGCCTTCATTGACAACAATGGCATCATCCATAAGGACGTGGCGACAATCTAAGAATGTGTGACAGCAGTTCTGCGATCTATCGTAAAGACCTTCCTTGTCTTTGCTGACAGTTTCCAGAAGCTTTATGAACGTTGCCAAAAGTGTGTTGTGAAGGATGGTGATTATTTTGAAAGGCAATAAAAAGGTAATTTGTTTTCTGATGCCATTTACCAATCTTTTTAGACGCACCTCGTATTTCTTTAAACAGTGCATCCAAAAAACAAAGTTCAGTAGACACTTCTTCACATGGTGATAAAATTTATATTATATTATATTATATTATATATATATATATATATATATATATATACACACACACACACACACACACACACATACACATACATACATATACACACACAAATTTATATTTATATATATATATATATATATATATATATATATATATATATATATATATACACACACACACACATATACACACACATATACATACATACATACACACACACACAAAAGTGAGTACATCCCTTACATGTTTGTACATTTTTATTATATCTTTTTATGTGACGTAGTGAGTGTACAGCTTGTATAACAGTGTAAATTTGCTGTCCCTTCAAAATAACTCAACACACAGCCATTAATGTATAAACCGCTGGCAGCAAATGTGAGTCCCCCCCCCCCCCCAAGTGAAAATGTCCAAATTGGGCCCAATTAGCCATTTTCCCTCCCCGATGTCATGTGCCTTGTTAGTGTTACACGGTCTCAGGTGTAAATGGGGAGCAGGTGTGTTAAATTTGGTGTCATCACTCTCTCATACTGGTCACTGGAAGTTCAACATGGCATCTCATGGCAAAAAACTCTGAGGGGCTCTACATAAAGATGGCCTAGGGTATAAGAAGATTGCCAAGACCCTGAAACTAAACTGCAGCATGGTGGCCAAGACAATA
Organism: Lithobates sylvaticus; assembly: GCA_028564925.1. Lineage (NCBI taxonomy): Eukaryota > Metazoa > Chordata > Amphibia > Anura > Ranidae > Lithobates > Lithobates sylvaticus. The sequence continues at coordinate 363,420,346 of CM053029.1, read as the reverse complement.
CAGTGGTTTAAGATGACAGGTTCCACTCAGAACAGGCTTCGCCATGATCGACCAAAGAGGTTGAGTGCACAATCACAGTGTCATATCCAGAGGTTGTCTTTGGGAAATAGACATATGAGTGCTGCCAGCATTGCTGCAGAGGTTGAAGGGGTGGGGGGTCAGCCTGTCAGAGATCTGACCATACGTCGCACACTGCATCAAATTGGTCTGCATGGCTGGCGTCCCAGAAGGAAGCCTCCTCTAAAGATGATGCACAAGAAAGCCCACAAAAACAGTTTGCGGAAGACAAGCAGACTAAGGACATGCATTATTGGAACCATGCGCTGTGGTCTGATGAGACAAAGATAAATGTATTTGGTTCAGATGGTGTCAAGCGTGTGTGGCGGAAACCAGGTGAGGAGTACAAAGACAAGTGTGTCTTGCCTACAGTCAAGCATGGTGGTGGGAGTGTCATGGTCTGGGGCTGCATGAGTGCTGCTGGCACTGGGGAGCTACAGTTCATTGAGGGAACCATGAGTGCCAACATGTACTGTGACATACTGAAGCAGAGCATGATCCCCTCCATTTGGAGACTGGGCTGCAGGGTGGTATTCCAACATGATAACGACCCCAAACACCACTGCCTTGCTAAAGAATCTGAGGGTAAAGGTGATGGACTGGCCAAGCATGTCTCCAGACCCAAACCCTATTGAGCATCTGTGGGGCATCCTCAAAATGGAAGGTGGAGGAGTGCACGGTCTCCAACATTCACCAGCTCTGTAATGTCGTCATGGAGGAGCGGAAGAGGACTCCAGTGGCAACCTGTGAAGCTCTGGTGAACTTCATGCCCAATAGGGTTACGGCAGTGCTGGAAAATAATGGTGGCCACACAAAATAGACACTTTGGGCCCAATTTGGACATTTTCACTTAAGGGTGTACTCACTTTTGTTGCCAGCGGTTTAGACATTAATGGCTGTGTGTTACATAGTTACATAGTAAGGTTGAATAAAATATACCAGTCCATCTACTTCAACCTGAGTGAGTGTGGGTGCGTGTCTACAATTGTCCCTATCCCTGTACATCGCACACTCACATCGAGCCCACAATCCAAGGTCCCCATTCATATACTAGGGCCAAGAAGCCAATTAACCTACCAGCATGTCCACAATCCAAGGTCCCCATTCATATACTAGGGCCAATTTTGGACAGAAGCCAATTAACCTACCAGCATGTCTTATGTTGTCAGAATTCGCCAATCCTAGTTTGCAGAACCCGTTCTATCTATTTATAAAAATCTCTGTGAGGGGTGCCTTCCCTTGCCAGAGATTGGACTCACTTTTGGGCCTGATACACAAATTCCCGGCTGATATTGTGTTTTTATTTCCAGGGCAGCGATACGAACAGATCTTGCGGTTCATTTTTTTCCTCGTGTGAGACCCTGAATTTTGATCGCAAATAAACGCAGCCTTGTTTACGCCCAATGAAAAGTTTTCTGGCCGCTTGTCTTTCAAACAGTTCCCTTCCAGCAAGCGTGCCAGATACGGGGTCAAGCTCTACAAGCTTCTGTGACAGGGGAACAGGCAACAGGCTATACGTGGAGCTTTTCGGTTTATGAGGGAAAAGATAGTCACGTAGAGCCGTCCAGATTACATAGGGAGCGCTGGCAAGATAGTGTGGAACTTGGTGTCACCCTTATTCGGAAAGGGGTACCACTTGTACGTGGACAATTATTACCGAGCGTGCCACTGTTTAGTCACTTGTTTGATCATCAGATTGGAGCATGTGGCACCGTGCGACCTAATCGCCGGGGCTTTCCCCAGCGGCTTGTAGATTCCCGTCTTAGGCTGGGGGAGAGAGCCTGCTTGAAGTGTAATAACTTGCTCGCTGTGAAGTGGAGGGATAATAGGAATATGGTAATAAATAGGTTTTTCGTTCTTTACCTCCCTTCATGCAGACACGACAGTCCAAATTCGTTACGGCGGCTGGTGTTGTGACGAAACCCCTCTGTATCCACGGAATACAACCTTAATATGGGGGGGGTGGACCTCAACGACCAGTTGTTGGCGCCGTTTACCTAGTTGTAGTAAGGCTAGACGCTGGTACATAAAAAGTGTCTATTTATTTATTCCAATTGGCTTTGATGAATGCTCATGTGCTTTATACGGGAGCTTCAGGCGGGACGTTACCCTTCCTTGAATTCCCAGGGAGCGGTTGTCATGGACTCCTGTATCCAGGCGAGTGTGTGAGGAAATTCACACAGGCACAGGGAGAACATGCAAACTCCAGGCAGGTAGTGTCGTGGTTGGGATTCGAACCAGCAACATTTTTTACTGCTAGGCGAGAGTGCTACCCACTACATTACTGTGCCGCCCTGTGTCGAGTTATTTTGAGGGGACAGCAAATTGACACTGTTATAAAAGCTGTACACTCACTACTTTACGTTGTAGCAGAGTGTAATTTCTTCAATGTTGTCACATAGATAGAATAAACTATTTATAAAAATGTGAGGGGTGTACTCACTTTTGTGAGATATTGTGTTTTTATTTTATTTTTTTCCTTTTACGCAACGCTGAAATTTATCTGAAGTGTTCATGGAATTATTGTAGAGCTTTTGGCATATGCAAGTACAAGTCAGATCAAATTTCCTCACTCATATGCAGTGTAAAAACACTGACAGAGGCCATTCCTCATAAAAAGAACCGCAAAGACATCAACTTTACTACATACATCACCCGCAGGAGACAAGCAACTTAAAAAAGACCAACACTGCATTTTGACAGTGGCTTTTTGTAACACTGCACAGAGTTTGAAGCCATATTAGCGTGGCCTATATAAAACCTATAAGCTACTCAAATCTACAGACCGCATACGTATAAACAGTACAACAGCTGCTAGGCACTATATTTATCCATGTGAACTTCTACATGTAGGACTGTGACAGTCTGCTTTAAGAAGACACCACTGAACCATTTTATGCACAAGATTTCGCTAATAATTGCCTGTATGCACATATTTTATATTCAACATACAGCACTTATCTTCCTTACAGGACCCCAATATACTAATCAATCATTTGACAAAACATACCGTAATTAATTAATAAAAGTGCAATCTTTTAATCAATCTCTGCTTTGCAGTAGCAAAACAAATTGCATAAATAGATTTAGAGCCGGTTCACACGTGCATTCCTGTGCGGTGTGATTTTCAGCCTATTCATTTGAATGGACTGTAAATCACACTGGATGGAACCAAAATAAGCACATGCACTACTTTTAAAAAATGTACTGCAACCGGATCGCATGGTACTGCGTTACCATGCTATCCAGTGCAGTCAAATACACTGCGTTTGCGTTCTGTGTTTGGAGTGTCATTAGGAATATATTGACACCCGGAGCAGATTGCACACCCACGAATGCAATCAGAAAACGGTGTGGGAACTGCACATAGAACGTGGGTTTCTTGCATCACGTTCTGGTGCAAATAAGCCCTTAATGCATTAGAACCAAAATTAATTAATAACAATATTTCATCACAAAGTGCCCGTTATACGGAAAAAAAAAAGTGTAAACAAGTGCTGTGTGCTAAATGTGTGTCCAAGTCCAGATAACACTTCTGGTGCAAGTTCGAACAAGTGTGTCCCACATGAAATTGCACATCCATGATCACCATGGGGAGAAGGGCGGTAGAAGGAAGACATGGGTGGAAGTAGAAAGGACCATTTAGGGGACGATATTCCGACTATACTGTAACCACCCTTGAAAATGTCAGTGTATGACAAAACGCGCCAGGTGGGACTACAGTGCAGTGGCGTCCGTAATCAATAAAGGGGTTTACTTGTGCACAACAAAAGTAGCATTCAGTAATCCCTATGCAACGAAACAAATATCCTTAACGCTGGGCGAGCACTTACCAAATGTTTTTATTTTTTTTTTTTTTTTTTTAATCTGTGATGCATATTTTTTATTATCAAAACAGTTTAGCACTATGATGGTCTCCCTTCTATGTTGTTTAAACTTTACACACTTGCATCATTGGATCTGCTGAGGTTGAAGGAGACTGTGGAGGATGAAAAGCCCTCTAATGTATGGTAAAAATCTTACTGCGTGAAAAGGCCCGCACAATTTGCACCACAATACTGGTGGGATGTGTAGTGCGGAGCAGTGAAGTGTGAAAAAATGCAGCACGTGTGCATTTTCCCTCAGCACACTGGATCTTACCACATGTCACTGCGCTGCTGTGCAGCGACAGTACAAATAAAGTTGACAAAAAAATAAATTAAGTAAGCAGTGGTGCGACACGCTGAGATGGGCACTGACCTACCAGAGCAGACACTAGCTTGTGAGGTAAAATTGCTTTGCCTCTGTTAGGTTACATGGATATCTACAAGTCATCCATTTAAAGTGTTACCTTTGTATGGGTGATTTATGCCCATAATTGGGGGGTCTTTTACTGACCAGGTTCACGCTTCACTATAATTAATTACTTTTGCACCCACAGGAGCCTGAACTTTACTAGATCATATTGCAGTCATGAGATATTATATATATATATATATATATATATATATATATATATATATATATACACACACATACATACATACATACATACATACATACATACATACACACACACACATACATACATACACACAAACACCCAGTATCTCACAAAAGTGAGTACACCCCTCACATTTTTGTAAATATTTTATTATATCTTTTCATGCGACAACACTGAAGAAATTACACTTTGCTACAATGTAAAGTAGTGAGTGTACAGCTTGTATAACAGTGTCAATTTGTTGTCCAGTCAAAATAACTCAACACACAGCCATTAATGTCTAACCCGCTGGCAACAAAAGTGAGTACACCTCTAAGTGAAAATGTCCAAATTGGGCCCAAAGTGTCAATACTGTGTGTGGCCACCATTATTTTCCAGCACTGCCTTAACCATCTTGGGCATGGAGTTCACCAGAGCTTTACAGGTTCCTCTTCTACTCCTCCATGATGACATAACGGAGCTGGTGGATGTTAGAGACCTTGCGCTCCCCCACCTTCCGTTTGAGGATGCCCCACAGATGCTCAATAGGGTTTAGGTCTGGAGACATGCTTGGCCAGTCTATCACCTTTACCCTCTGCTTCTTTAGCAAGGCAGTGGTTGTCTTGGAGGTGTGTTTGGGGTCGTTATGTTGAAATACTGCCCTGCGGCCCAGTCTCCGAAGGGAGGGAATCATGCTCTGCTTCAGTATGTCACAGTACATGTTGGCATTCATGGTTCCCTCAATGAACTGTAGCTCCCGAGTGCTGGCAGCACTCATGCAGCCCCAGACCATGACACTCCCACCACCATGCTTGACTGTAGGCAAGACACACTTGTCTTTGTACTCCTCACCTGGTTGCCGCAACACATGCTTGACACCATCTGAAACAAATAAGTTTCTCTTGGTCTCATCAGACCACAGGACATGGTTCCAGTAATCCATATGCTTAGTCGGCTTGTATTCAGCAAACTGTTTGCAGGCTTTCTTGTGCAACATCTTTAGAAGAGGCTTCCTTCGGGGATGACAGCTATGCAGACCAATTTGATGCAGTGTACGGCGTATGGTCTGAGCACTGACAGGCTGACCCCCCCACCCCTTCAACCTCTGCAGAAATGCTGGCAGCACTCATACGTCCATTTCCCAAAAGACAATCTCTGGATATGACGCTGAGCACATGCACTCAACTTCTTTGGTCGACCATGGCAAGGCCTGTTCTGAGTGGAACCTATCCTGTTAAACCACTGTATGGTCTTGGCCACCATGCTGCAGCTCGGTTTCAGGGTCTTGGCAATCTTTATGTAGAGCAACAATTCTTTTTTTCAGATCCACAGAGAGTTCTTTGCCATGAGGTGCCAATAACCAGAACTTCCAGTGACCAGTAAGAGAGTGAGAGCGATAACACCAAATTTAACACACCTGCTCCCCATTCACATCTGAGACCTTTTAACACTAACAAGTCACATGACACCGGGGGGGTGGCTAATTGGGCCAAATTTGGACATTTTTACTTAGGGGGGTGTACTCCCTTTTGTTTCAAGAGGTTTAGACATTAATGGCTGTGTGTTGAGATATTTTGAGGGGACAGCAAATTTACACTGTTATACAAGCTGTACACTCACTACTTTACATTGTAGCAAAGTGTAATTTCTTCAGTGTTGTCACATGAAAAGATATAATGAAATATATATGTATATACACACACACACACACACACACACACACACACACACACACACACACACACACACAGCACTAGTACAACTGGAGGTCTACCATCATGGTGTGGTTCGAGTGTGAAGGGCCCAGACTCGTGATGTTTTAAGATGACAACGTTGTCATGCTTTAGTTTTAGCACGGTATCTGGGAGGTTCTGTGTAGCGATTTTTGTATTTTTGTATTTTTTTATATTAAACTCAATAAAGCTTATTAAATCTTCGTAATTACACTGCAGCTGGTTGCCATATGAAGCTACTCTATAGGCAAGTACCCTACGTGCTCCTGTTTTTTGGTTATAAGTCTAATGCCCCATACACACGGTCGGAAATTCCGACCACAAAATCCGTCGGATTTTGTCCGACACTGGTGTTTCATACACACGGTCGGACAAAGTTGTCAGAAAATCCGATCATTCTGAACGTGGTGACGTTCGTTGCGTACGACGGAACTACGTAGAGGCTAGTAGCCAATAGCTTTGGTCTTGTAATTTGATCTGAGCATGCGTGGCACTTTGCCTGTCGGAATTCGCTACACACAATCGGAAAAAGTCTGATCGGACTTTGTTGTCGGAAAATTTGAGAGCAGGATCTCAAATTTTTTCAGACGGAAAAATTCCGATGGCGCCCACACACAGTCGGATTTTCCGACAATATGGTCCGATAGGACATAGGGCATTAGCCTCTCCCTCGGTCCATTAATGTCATAGGTGGTCGATAGCAAGGCTCAGGAGACTGAAGAACATAATTCCAAGCCCAACATTTACAAAACAAATTAAGATTTAAATAAAGCCTAAGCTACCTATATCTCTGGATCTACTGAAGTCTGGATAACAAAAGTAAACGAACAGAATTACAAAACACTTTAACATATAAAACATTTCACATGCAGTACGTATATTTCAAATTTTTATTTTAAGGCCCCTTTTACATGCTTGTCCGCTTGACGAACTGCGCTTGCTCAGCGGAGGATTGATCCATTGATCCCTCCTGAGCAGGCGAATGACAGGTCTGTCTTCGCTCACTGTGCCAAGACAGACTTGTCTGAGTCTGGCTCTCCTCTATGGGGAGATCAGATAGACGGATGGAAAATAGGGTGACCATCCGTCTGGCTTTGGTGGACAGGATCGGATCTGATAGCATTGTCAGCGGACATGTCGATGCTGACATCCACTGCCCCATAGGGGTGAATAGAGCGTTCCGATAAGGTTCGCCTGAAAAACTGACAGGTGGACCTGATCGGAAAGCTGTGCGAAAGGGCCCTAATCAGTACCCTGAAATGTAACCTTTATCTTGAATTCCTACTGAAAAAAAGCAGTGCGCTTCCTGGTACGAGAGTGTGCCTAGGCACTTCTATGTCTACAGCCTTATATATGTATATCTGCAGTGTGAAACATAAGCTGCTTCCACCTCTGACTGCTGGTCTTTTAGGACAGTGGTCATCAACCCTGTCCTCAGGGCCCACTAACAGGCCAGGTTCTTTTCTTTTTATTACCTTGGGGAGATGCAGACTAGAATACTGTAATCACTGAGCAGCAAATTATATCACCTGTGATGTATTTCAGTTATCTTGCAAACCTGGCCTGTAAGTGGGCCTTGAGGACAGGGTTGATGACCACCGTTTAGGAGATACAGAGTGAGATTTGGTGGTGTCACTTCTGTGCTGCTCACAGTTCTCCTTCCTAGAGGCTCTGACATGAGGAAGCAAAACCCTGCCTCTAGCAAAACAGCCACGTCCGCACAAAGAGGCAATACAGAGCAAGGCATGGCAAGTCAGTAATGGGGAACCATCAGTTGCAAGGAGACCATATGCAACATTGGCAAATAGTTCTGACCTGTAGCTGCTTTTTTTTTTTTTTTCTTTGACACAGTTTCCAGACTTTTTTACCTTTTAAGAGTAAGATATTCAAATCAAATGGTCTCTACGATTTTTCTTTAAGGGCCGATTCAAAAGTGCAGAAAAATGCTGTGTTTAGATGCGTAGTGCGCATAGTTTTGTGTGCATCTAAGAGCAGGACTATAGTAATCAATGGGCTCATACACACAGCTGCAAAAAATGCGCTGCGTTTAACTGCACAAAATAAAATAAAAAAGTGGCCTCACAGATCTGCAGATTTTACGCATAAATGCATATAAACACATGCGTGTATACAGTAAATGTGTAGCCATTCATTTGAATAAAAGCAGAGCTTTACATGTCCAATTGCCATACACATCTAAATGCACGTACTTTAGTTGCAGATTTTCTGCTGGATCTTCAGCCAGCAACAACCAACATTCATACAGAAAATATGCATATGCGTTTGTGAATGGACCTTTAGGCTTTCACACCTAGGCGCTGGGTGCGCTGGTGGTAAAACGGCGCTATATTTAGAACTGTTTTAGCGGCGCATTTCGGCCGCTAGCGGGCAGTTTTACCCCCCGCGAGCGGGCGAAAAAGGGTTAATACCGCCCACAAAGCACCAATCCAGCGGCGCTTTGCGGGCGGGTTCGGATCGCTGCCCCATTGTTTTCAATGGGAGGGGGCGCTTTAGGAGTGGTAAATACACCGCTCCTACAGTGCACCAGAGATGCGGCTTGCAGGACATTTTTCAGCGTCCTGCAAGCGCACCGCTCCAGTGTGAAAGCCCTCGGGCTTTCACACTGAAGACACAGCAACGGCTGTTTCAGATCGGTTTGCAGGCGCTATTTTTAGCGCAATAGCGCCTGCAAACCGCCCCAGTGTGAAAGGGGCCTTAGAGTAAAACTCATCAGAGAGAAGAGAATAGTGGAGTGTCTTCATGGAACAATAAAGTTATTGAAAGTCGTGGAGATCAGAGTGTGGCTTTAGTTTCTCTATCTATATACAACGTAATGAAATTTTACTCAAACCTTGGATTATCATATTTCTATGGCTTTAAAAATGTTTATGGGGTCTTTGTCACCCAAGCACAGGAGGGCCAGTCTGAAAGCTGTGTTTAGCCCGGGGCCTGCAGAGATGTTTTGCTTGGCTCCGTTTTAATTCTGTATATCAAAAAAGAGGCACAGAGGCAAATCTTTAAGCCAAAAGAGTTGAAGGTCTTCCAGTTATCAAGCCTTTTGCAAAGCTAAACTATAACTAAAACAGACATTTAAGTTATTTTAAGATGTATAACCTAGATGTTTATGCAGCATGATGTAATAGCAATTTCAGATATGTTATCAGTGAAAATTAAGCAGCTGTTTTGAAATCTACATTTCACAATTCTACTTTACATTTTCCAATATTCAGGTTTGGACTTCTAGTTCTTGAAAGCAGATATCTCCCTTTCTATAATTGCTATTGACATTCTTTTTATGTTGGGGAGATAATAAAATTGGATGGGGGTAGGGTTGTCACTTTGGCCAGTATAAATGGGGTTCAGTTGGCCATACATGGATGGAAAATTGGCTGGTTTAGCAAGGAGCGGGTGGACTTTGAACCATGTGCGGCCACAGAGTGGTTAAACAGAAGTTGATCTACTTCTGTTCAACCGCCCTGTCGGTATATTTCCGTTTGATCAGCACTGCAGGCAATAGGATGTAGCGCTGATCTGTGCATTCTGATGGCGTGGGGGGGGGGGGGGGGGGGGGGGGGGTCTCCCGACCGGCAGAATAGGTCTCCCGACTGGCAGAATACAAAGACACAGCAGGGAGGATTCCTCCAACTGCCTCGAATGTGTGGATGGAGGAATTGGCTCAGTTTTTTAATTTGACCCAGTGATGAAAAGAAAAAAACAAACTCATATATGGCCAGCCTTAGCAAACGGAATTAAGAGAAAAAGGTCAGGCTAGAATTTTTCCCCAAAAAGATGGCAACCTTTTAGGAGACCCATTCGTGAGGCATCAGACATATACAGTATATACACACACAAGCAATACACATTTCAAAAATATAGTGTCCTTATGAGAATTAAATAGGGTTGAGTTAGTAAAGGCAAATAGGCAGTTCACATTGCAAGGGAATTTTCCCTTAGCTTAGGGAATAGGATGAAAAAAAGTACGGATGTGCAAATGCTCTAACAGGCTGATACGATGTCGAATTCAGGCATTTCATTTAAAATTAAATAAAACTTAAGTATTACAAAGCTGTATTCAATTTGCGTCTTGTGCATCTGCCAACAAGAGGCAGAACTATAAAGAACTGTCTCCTAGTGGAATCTACAGCCCCTCCAGGTCCCAGTCTTAAAGAGTTGTAAAGGCAGAAGTTTTTTTTTTTTATCTTAATGCATTCTATGCGTTAAAAAAAAAATAAATAAAAATAAAAAAAAACAGTGTGTAGCAGCCTACCCAGCACCCCCTAATTACTTACCTGAGCCCCATCTCTCTCCAGCCATGTCCAAGAGTGTCCTAGCCATTTGGGATTCTCCTCCTGATTGGCTGAGACACAGCAGCGGCTCCCACGGCTGTCAAAGTCAGTTAGCCAATCAGAAAAGAGAGGGGGCGGAGCTGGGGTGGGGCTCAGTATCTGAATGGACACACGGAGCTGTGACTAGGCTCGGTGCCTCCATAGCAAGCTTCTTGCTGTGGGGGTCACTGGACAGGAGAGAGGGGCGAAGAGCATCAAAGAGGGACCCAAGAAGAGGAGGATCTAGGCTGCTCTGTGCAAAACCAACTGCACAGAGGAGGTGGGTATAACATGTTTGTTATTTAAAAAAATAAAACTGACTTTACAATCACTTTAATTTCAATGCATCTATTAACCTTGAGTTAATCTATATAATACCTACCTCCGCAATATACAAACCAATTTCAAAGTATACTTGGGGCTCCAGAACCATATACTGTATATATTGCGTTAGTCCCATCCCACGGGGCCCTATAAAGTCACATTGCCTGCTATGGCTACAGTAGCATCCATATACAACCTAAATCCCTTGGAGCAATTGTAGTCATTTCTTTCTATTATCAGAAAAAAAGATAAAATGAGCTTACATTGCATAATACCACATATACTCTGCATCACTAGTTTATTACTGTCAAATCCTTTTAAACAATATACCATTGTTACTGGTATTCTTCTTGCAAGCTTAATAACTTGGCAGACAAATTGGCTGAAAGAGTATGCTGGCATCTACAGTATACGGCAGTAAAATGGTGACAGCTGGGATCTGACTGTTGCCTTGAGCAACCCTAAGTCTACTTAGCATTCATTCCTTTTTTCATATAAGAGCCTTAAAGCTAAACACCAGGAATTAACTTTTTTTTTAACCACTCGCCTACTGGGCACTTTCAGTCCCTTCCTGCCCAGGCCTATTTTTAGATTTCAGCGCTGTCGCACTTCAGCCTTATACACACGATCGGATACTCATACAACTTTCCCGTGGATTTTTGTACAAAGGGCGTTGGCCCCAAGTTTGTATTGCATACACACGATCGGACTTTTTAGGCAACAAACATGAACGTAGTGACGTTTCAACGTACTGATGACACTTCAAAATAGGACGTTTGAATACTCCAGCGCCACCTTTGGTCAACTTCTATATTGTTGTCTGATCTTTTGCATTGGTTCTGAGCATGCGTGTTTGTCCGATGGTTTTGTGTACACACGGTCGGACTGTGTGTACGCTCCATCAGACTTTTGTTGGCAGAAAGTTGGTCCGTTCGCACACAGCCAACAAAAGTCTGATGAAAACCGAAAAAGTTGGTCCAATGGAGCGTACACCAAAACAGCTAATTTGCATATTTGTTGTCAAAAAGTCTGATCGTGTGTACGGGCCTTTTGAATGACAATTGTGCAGTTTTGGAACATTGTACCCATATGACATTTTTATCAATTTTCTTTCACATAAAATGGAGCTTTCTTTTAGTGGTATTTATTGTAATGTTTGTGCAGAATCACTGTGACCCTTAACCCCTTTCTCTTGATGCATGCTGGGGGAGGGGCTGTACCAGGAAGTCAGTCACAGTGTGTGTGGGACTGGGAAGCAGCAGTATGATACTTCGAGGGAGACCTGTAGTATTAGGACTCCTTCATGTAAGAATGTACATCCCTTTCTGAGTGAGTAATAAACCCTTCCCTGGTTAAGAAGTGCATCCAGCCTGTGTGTAACTTGCTGAGCGGATACTGGCAGCATCGCTAGCAACACCCTGAGAGACCCAGTGTCGAAGAGACATAACATTTATTAACTACAGGATTTTTTTTATTTTTTGCTAAACAAACGAAAAGAACATTTTGCAAAAAAAATTTAAAAAAAATAAAAACATTTTTCAAAATTTTGCAAAACAGGTAATTTTTCTCCTTCACTGATGTGCATTTATGAGGCTGCACTGATATTTAAGACACTGATAATCAGTGTTGATGTCCTTTAACCACTTTCAGACCGGACCAATTTGCAGCCAAAGGACCAGGCCCCTTTTTGCGATTCGGCACTGCGTCGCTTTAACTGACAATTGCGCGGTCGTGCGACGTGGCTCCCAAACAAAATTGACGTCCTTTTTTTCCCACAAATAGAGCTTTCTTTTGGTGGTATTTGATCGCCCCTGCGGTTTTTATTTTTTGCGCTATAAACAAAAATAGAGCGACAATTTTGAAAAAAATGCATTATTTTTTTTTTTTTGCTATAATAAATATCCCCAAAAAATATATAAAAAAACATTTTTTTCCCTCAGTTTAGGCCGATACGTATTCTTCTACATATTTTTGGTAAAAAAAAAAAATCGCAATAAGCGATTATTGATCGGTTTGCGCAGAAGTTATAGCGTTTACAAGATAGGGGATAGTTTTATAGCATTTTTATTAATAATTTTTTTTTATTATTAATGGCGGAGATCTGCGATTTTTTTTGTGACTGCGACATTATGGCGGACACATCGGACATTTTTGACACATTTTTGGGATCATTGTCATTTTTACAGCAATTAATGCATTGATTTCTGTATAAATGACACTGGCAGTGAAGGGGTTAACCACAAGAGGGCAGTGTAATGGTTAAGTATGCCTAGGGGTGTGTTTTTTACTGTGGGGGGGGCGTGGCTGTCAGCTAGTGAATGCTGATCTCTGCTCCAATCACAGGGAGCAGAGATCGGCGTCACTAGTTGCTAGGCAGAACGGGGAGATGCTGTTTATCTCGGCATCTCCCCGTTCAGCCGCCCCGTGAGACGATCGCGGGGGTCCCCGCGGCGATCGAGTCCGCGGGGACCGCGATCGGACTCACGGGGGTCCCGACCGGCGCGGGAGCGTGCCGCTCCCGATGGCACGGACAGGTTAAAGGAGGGACGTATATATACGCCCTCCTGCCTGTACATGCCATTCTGTCGACGTATATCGTCGTGCGCCGGTCGGCAAGTGGTTAATCGGTTCCCGACCGGCTCCTGTACATATACGTTGGCAGAATGGCACGGCTGGGCAAAGTAACGTACCCGTACGTTACTTTGAATTTCCCGCCGTGCCCGCGGGTCCCACGGACTTGATCGCCGTGGGGATACCCGCGGTCGTGTCACGGAGCACAAGAACGGGGAGATGCCGATGTAAACAGCATCTCCCCGTTCTGCCTAATGACAGGACACTGATCGTCTGCTCCCTGTCATCGGGAGCAGCGATCAGTGTCCACGTTACACAAGCCCATCCCCCAGACAATTAGAAACACGCCCCTAGGAACACTTAACCCCTCCCCGCCCCTAGTGGTTAACCCCTTCTCTGCCAGTGACATTTTTACAGTAATCAATGCAATATTACAGCATTGATCGCTGTATTAATGCCAATGGTCCCAAAAATGTGTCAAAATTAAAATTGTCCGATGTGTCCGCCATAATGTCGCAGTCATGATGAAAAAAAAAAATTGATGATCGCTGCCATTACTAGTAAAAAAAAAAAAAAAATTATTAATAAAAATGCCTAAAACTATTCCCTATTTTGTAAACGCTATAACTTTTGCGCAAACCAATCAATAAACGCTTATTGCGATTTTTTTACCAAAAATATGTAGGAGAATACATATCGGCCTAAACTGAGGAAAACATTTTTTTTTATATATTTTTTTGGGGATATGTATTATAGCAAAAAGTAAAAAATAATGTTTTTTTTTCAAAATTTCGCTCTATTTTTGTTTATAGCGCAAAAAAATAAAAACTGCAGAGGTGATCACATACCACCAAAAGAAAGCTCTATTTGTGGGGAAAAAAAAAAAGACGTCAATTTTGTTTGGGAGCCACGTCGCACGGCCGCGCAATTGTCAGTTAAAGCGACGCAGTGCTCTGGTCAGGAAGGGGGTAAATCCTGGTTAACACAAGCCAGTTATCTGCTCTCTTCTCCCTTCCTCACGCTGTCAGCATGAGGAAAGAAAAGCAGATAACTGGCTTGTGTTTACATCGTGATCAACTGTCACTGGACACAGCTACTGATCACGTGGTAAAGGGCCACTGTGATTGGCCCCTTACCCTCAACTATGATCAGCTGTTGCCAAAGGACTCAGCGACCACAGACTTACTCCAAGGACACCCTCCCAGCAAAGTAAGCCTGCGCTGTAGCTGTCTTATGGCTATAGCGCAGACGGGAAGGGGTTAAACTTACATTAGTCCTGTTTTAATGCATCTAATTGTTAATATCTCATATTGGAGGGCTGCTGGGGATGCAGAAATCAATCCACTGTAGTCTGTGCTACAATCAGAGCTGACCTCTACCAGGTACTGCTCGAGCGACTTGCTTTCTGTATAATGCATGTGGGGGTGGCTCACACAGCATCTACACCACTGAGAATGCCTTTGTATTTTTTGCAATGAATACAAGGCATTCTCCGATTGGAAGGAGGCAGAGATCATGATGTCATCCGGCCTTACTCTCCACTTTGTCCAATAAGAGAACACCTTGTATTAAGTGAAACAAATACAAGACATACTCTGGATGGCGTAGGTGCTAAGTAAGTGACCCCCAGTGTTTAGTAAACCGAAGGTAAGTCGCTTGTGTAGCAGCTGTACCTTTATGTAGTACGGGCTACTACAGTGAATTTCTGCACCCCTAGCAGCCCTCCGGATGTGAGGCATGAAGAATTGGAGTTTAAATAAAATATCATTACTGAACTCCAGCTTTAAAATAAGGGAAGGCACAATCATCTGTAATAACTGAATTGCTTTATGTTTCCGTGTGTGCGTATGGATTATATCATCCTAACTAAACATGACTGCTGGAGTTTACAGTATATCCTTTCAAACATTCCTAAACTGACACAAAACAATATTAGGACATGATTAGACTCCAAACAGATCCGTTTAACTCCGGAAAATACTTTGTAATGAGGAAGTAAAAAGGCTGGGGAGGTATGAAAACCTGGTTATAGCAATTTAAAGTGAAAACAAACTGCATTTTACAAAGCTGCATATGTGTACAGTAATCCTAAATATAAGAGACACTTGACTCCTGATTTAAAAGGGAAGGAATAAAATATTTCCAGTGACTTTCCCACTATTTTATGACATTAAAGCATGTGTAAACCCTCACCTTGTAAAACAAACCATTCAGTTTAAAATATAAGTAAAAAGGCAAAACGTGTGTATAGATATTAATAAAAAAAAAAAAAGTATATAAAGACAAAAAAAAACAAAACATTGTAAACACTTTTTGCCCTTTTTTATTTTGAAGTGATCACATTCCCTCTGTTCTCAGCTGCATAAGGTGAGCTAATGGTGGAGAAACAGCAGCACACTGGTCTTCCCAGTAAAAGGCTGTGCAGGGTGTGGCATGTCAGAACAGGTCTGACAATTGGAGGATCAGCATAGCTAGAGAACTGACCACCGTGTGTTCTTCTGGTCAGTTTTTGATAGGAAAGCAGAGGGTGTTTGGCAGGAGCACCAGGGATTTAACACAATGGAAGCACTACAAATGGAACAGGATACATTTTCATACAAGTATATTGGTACAGCAGGCACATATCAAGAATATCAAATGTTGGGTTTACACACACACACACACACACACACACACACACACACACACACACACACACACACACACACACACACACACACACACACACACACACGGCATGTCTACAGCACACGGGATGCGAAGATAGTGTGAACCCAGTCTCAAAAATAACAAACATATCATACGTACCTGCTCTGTGTAGCAGTTTTGCACAGGGCGGCTCCAATCCTCCCATCCCTCACTGGCGCTCCTGGCTCCTCCCTCCTGTTGAGTGCCCCCACAGCAAGCAGCTTACTCTGGGGGCACCCGAGCCATTGCTCCGTGCATCCATTCGGACATGGAGCCATGGCTTGGCCCCGCCCCCTCTCTCTCATTGGCTCACCAAATTTGATTTACAGCAGCGGGAGCTAAGGGCACCATGCAGCTGTCTCAGCAAATGAGGAGGGAGAGTCCCAGGGCAGACAAGACTCTCCTGCAATATCGCTGGATCGAGATGGGCTCAGGTAAGTATTAGGGGGGCTGCTGCACACGAATACTACCTGAATGCATAGTTCCTAACATAAATAATCCTAATGGCACCCCCACGCATTTCCTAAGCAGCAGTACATTTTTTCTCTGCGAGTACAGGAAGACGTGAGATTACACACCTTGCCACATGCGCTCAGATGTGAATCTAGCCTTACAGAAGAATCAAACACAAGAGACACATCCTGCTGACTGCAAATGTCCCTTGTGCTGATTTTTCAGTTCTTGATTTTGCCTGCACTTAAGCTTTAACACCTGTGTAAAAGAGATTTAGGCCTCATGCACACAGACATATTTAATTTACTCACAAAAGGTGATAGATCGGACAGGCAGTTGGTAGGAAACTCATGTAATGTTGCATAAAGTACAAGTGTTTATGCGTGCATAGCCAGGTGCTGGCTAACTTGTCTTTATCACTGCGAGACATTCTGTAACACCAGCTGCAGTGAGCCCATTTCCCTCTTGTGTTTAGTCTGGACACTGTGTCATCATCTCCTGCATGCAGATCAAGCAGAGACCACAGCTGAGAGCAGAGGATTGTGGGATATGTGGTCCGAGGAGCAAGGATTTGCATTGTAGCCAGACTGTGGATGACCACAAGTTCCAGTCGGCTGGAAGAGAGAGAAGAATGCTGGGTGAGGACATAAATAGGCTGGTCCATGGAGGAGTCTTCGTATTGGGACCACAGCCTACAGCTGAGAGCAGGGACCTGGCTTCTCTGGAGGATGCGAGCAGGTGGCGCGGAGAGTCTCCAGCGAGTGAGTAGGCAGATCCACCATTGCCAGCTCCCTGCTGGCTTAGTGACTGTCTGGGGTCACTATGATCATCAACGGTACAAACCTAGCTAAATACCAGCATCGCCAGGTGCATGGCCAGGCACCCTTCGCTGGTTGCAGATTCATTAAGAGCCTGTTCTGGGAAACC
This sequence comes from Lithobates sylvaticus, assembly GCA_028564925.1. NCBI lineage: Eukaryota > Metazoa > Chordata > Amphibia > Anura > Ranidae > Lithobates > Lithobates sylvaticus. The sequence continues at coordinate 363,402,806 of CM053029.1, read as the reverse complement.
TTTTTTCCTCGAGCCTTGGTGTCATCAGGATTGGTGAGTGGGTGGATGTCCACCCTGTGTACAGAAGGAAAGACTTTGCATATGTAATGTCGCGTACACACAGTCGGAATTCTCGTCGGAAAAGGCTCTGATGGTTTTCCCGTCGGACTTCCGACGGAATTTCGCTCAAACTGTCTTGCCTACACACGGTCACACCAAATTCCGACGGTCAATAACACCACGGCATACAACATGTTCGACTGCACTATAAAAAGGGAAGTTTAATGCTTCTGAGCATGCGTCGAATAGTTTCCGAGCATGCGTCGGAATTTTGCGTGTCGGAATTGCATACACACAATCGGAAAATCCGATAGAAAGGTTTTCCGTCGGAAAAATTAAGAACCGGTTCTCAATCCAAAGTCAGTCGGAAATTCTGACAGAAAAAGACCGATGGGTCTACACACGGTCAGAAAATCAGATGAAAAGCTCCCATCAGACTGTTTCCATCGGAAATTTCGACCGTGTGTACGCGGCATTAGTCTTTATTGCTGGTCGCCATTGCACAGCAATCCCCCTGGGCCCTTGTTGAGCTAGCTGAAGACTCTGGACATCTTAAAAGGACTCAGTGCATAACATCTGCGCACATTAACGGGAACTCTTAAACACAAATTGCTGGTGGCACCAGAATTTTAAGGCCGCTTGCACACTGCAGCTTGAAAAGGCTCAGTACAGCGTCTTTTTTTTTTTTTTACTGAGCTAAAATAAAGCCCATTAATTGTAATGTGCCTATGCAGACAGGCACATAAACAAGCACCGTGTACTAAAAAAAAAAATTGAAAAATCTTTTTAATCTTTCATCAATTCGCTTCTGCACGCGACCACGGCGGGATGGGGTTCGAGTTTGAAAAAAATGTTTTTCTTATTTATTTTTTCTTATTTAAAAAAAAAAGAAAAAAATACAAAAAAATGTGTCACTTTTATTCCTATTACAAAGAATGTAAACATCCCCTGTAATAGAAAAAAAAGCATGACAGGCCCTTTTAAATATGAGATCTGGGGTAAAGAAGACCTCAGATCTCATATTTACACTGAAATGCAATAAAACAAAAATTGTCATTTAAAAAAAAAAATGTCCCTTTAAGAGCTATGGGTGGAAAACGGATGGGGGCCATCTTCCCCTCACTCATCTCCACAGCCAGAGAGGACCAGATCACCTCTGCCACTGCTGACAACTCTGGTAAGTGCCGGAGGGCCACCGGAGAGCGGCAGGGGGGGGCCCTCTCCCACCGCAGATAAAAGTGATCTCGTAGCGAATCTGCCACAGAGACCACTTTTATCTTGTAGTCGACCGCCGGCCGAACACGGGGATACCAGGGTTATGGCAACTAGCTGCTGCCATAACAACGATATCCGTCCTCAAAGTGAGGACGTATATCGGCAACTGGTTAATACGAAAAGATATATCTTCTTTAGCAATTCTTGTTCTTTTTAGGGATGCACCGAAATTTTGGCCACTGAAACATATCGGCCGAAAAATGGCCTTTTCGGCAATTTGCCGAAAGAAAAAAAGTCTGATAATGGAGCCGAAAATGGGACGGGGACTGGGCTCTGCCCCCCCGTCCCTGGTGCGGCCTATCACAGGGGCTTCCTATAGCGTAGAAGAGAGGAGAGCTGCCGCCCTCACCTGGTTGATTACAGCGAAGGGAACATCACAGTTTTCATTTCAATAGCTGTGTGTTCCCCGCTGCGCGCCGTCACATACAGCCCCTCCCCCTTGTCCAGGGAACTTTGATAGACAGATCACCGGTCCCAGGATTGGACGGGTGATCTGTCTATCCAAGTGCCTGGACAAGGGGGAGGGGCTATATGTGACGGCGCGCAGCGGGGAACACACAGCTATTGAAATGAAAGCTGTGATGTTCCCGGCGCTGTAATCAACCAGGCGGCGGGCGGCACTCCTCTCTCTTCCCTTCCCTTCCCTTCTGCTGCAATATTGGGGACACTGGCTGGGGACACAGGCGGCTGCAATACTGGGGACACTGGCTGGCTGCAATACTGGGGACACTGGCTGGCTGCAATACTGGGGACACTGGCTGGCTGCATCTTACGTGCACTGGTGAGGCTGCATTGATCTCTTGTACCATGTCCCCAGTCGCTGACCATCTCCTGTACCATGTCCCCAGTCGCTGACCATCTCCTGTACCATGTCCCCAGTCGCTGACCATCTCCTGTACCATGTCCCCAGTCGCTGACCATCTCTTGTACCATGTCCCCAGTCGCTGACCATCTCCTGTCCCATGTCCCCAGTCGCTGACCATCTCCTGTCCCATGTCCCCAGTCGCTGACCATCTCCTGTACCATGTCCCCAGTCGCTGACCATCTCCTGTACCATGTCCCCAGTCGCTGACCATCTCATGTACCATGTCCCCAGTCGCTGACCATCTCCTGTACCATGTCCCAGTCTCTGACCATCTCCTGTATAAAAATATTTTTTTTAAAATAAATTTTTTTAAATATAAGTTTCGGAGAGAGATAAGTAAACACTACAGATATGCGTGCTTTTCTCAGATTCCATGACTGAGGTTTATAACCACTTTAACCCTTTTCTGGACTGCCCCACGCAGATATAGTGCGGCAGGGCGGCCCTCCTGCCTGACGAATCGTGAAAAAAAAATAATCACGTCTCGTTTGAGGCGCTATTGAAAATTGACAGGGAAAGCCCTCGATTTGGAACATGGAGATATGAACCAAGGCCCCTTTCAGCACACGTGCGGCCGGAAAGACGCACAATTTTTTGGTCGCGACTTTAAGCAATGCCTGTGTAATCTTTGAGGTCTATGGACCTCAAATTGCATCAAAGTCGGACCAAAGTAGTGCAGGGACTACTTTGAAGTTGTACAGATATGAACAGTACTCATTGGAAATCCTGGGGTACGACTCATCATGCGACTTTGCAGTCCCAAGTTGCAGGACAAGTCGCACAAGTGTGAAAGGGGCCTAATGGTTTACAGGTAAAAAGTTTTTAATGAAAGGAGCTAGCAAGGCCATTTTAAGAGAAAATATGAAGGCCGACATGAAATAAATGAATAACTTCCTTATCTCACATGTAATATTTTTAGCTTGTATATAGATCCGCATTCATCTTACAAAAAAGTTTTTTTTCCTCTTAAATGGATGCATTATGGAGCAGTCAATGTGAAGAGGCTGATTCACTGCAGGCTGTCATATACAAGATAGAAAGAAGGAAACAGGACAAGAAAAGCTCATCTCCTCGACCACACAGAGGATTTATACTGCACTATAAAACAGTTATAGTGTCATTTTTACAGCGCCTTTCAGAAGCTATATTTCAAACATCCACACGCCGGAGTGCATGTCAATATATAAAAATACTTTGAATGCAGCTATTGATGAAGATATAAAGAGGAGCTGCCTTATACAGGCAAAATGGAGATCTCTCATTGATCTCTTCATTCTGATAAAACAACTGCCCAGTATTGGACATCAGTCTATTCTCCTTCTAGCAATTTCAGCAGAATTTATCATCTACCTTGAGCACATAAATCTCAGCTTAACAATGCATACGCAATATATCAATGTTCCTGCTCTCGTTTTCACTGTTGTAGATTAAAAATCGCAAGGAGATTGCCTTCAGTTTGCAAAATGGGTTATTGAAAACACTGGGGCTGATTTAGTAAGGGCCCATTTACATTTAGTAATGCCTTGGGGTACCTCATTGCATTTTGCTTTATGACAACCCAAAAAAATATATACTGGTACATTTTTTTTTTTTTAACAGATATTTATATAGCGTTGACAATTTACACAGAGCTTTACATAGTGTACATTCACATTAGCCCCTGCCCTCAAAAATGAGCTTACAGTCAATAACGAAAATTACCCTTTTTTTGTTTTCAAACGCAGTAAACCACAATGCATGGTATGTGAATTGAGGTGTGCTGTTGGTACACTTCCTGCTACTGTATTGGTGTGCCAATGAAAGTAAGTAAAGTCAGAACCAGCGCTAAAAAGAAGCTAGTAGTCCCAAAGATAGTCCATTGAATTTATCAAATAAAGTGCTTGCATCACAATCACGTCTTGTTTTCTTTATCCCACAGACGAAATTCCAATGTGCAAGCTGATCCTCCTTTCCATGCCGTTCTTTCCAGAAAGAAAAATAAACACACTATAGTGTATTATGTTCAACCCAAAAAGCTATATCAAATCATAATATATATGTTCTCACATTTATTATAGATTTCCGTGGCACCACATTACCAAATTCAAGTCTCCTCATGTACTTCTTCCTTATACACCCTCACCCACACAATTAAACAGACCTTCCATAAGCCACTGGGCAACAATCCTGTTGCTGTAGATCTCTTTCAGGACGACTCCTCCTCAGTGGTTCCAATATGGAATTTTGAAACGACACAAAAAACATTCAAATTGTGGAATAACTTGTTACATATACCAATAGAAGTGAACAAACCACTCACTGGGTATTATGAAATGTAAATATCCCTTTAACCAAGTCACATATACCTGTTTGCAAAATTTTATAACAAACTATTAAACATGGGTTTTTTAGCAAAAAATAAATACCCCAGCTGTGATTAAATATCCCTTTAACCAAGCGAAGATTCCACAAAATCATTCCATGCCTCTTAACAAAATTACAGATAAATGCGTTTATACATCACTCTGAATACTTTCTTCTGCTTAACTCAACCATGGATGTCGATACAACCCAAAAAAGCAAAAAGAAACAAACAAAAAAAAAAAAAAACCACATACTAATATAGTGTAATATCGCTTTAAAAATTCATAATATAAAATTAAAAAGCCACTCACATAAAGCATGCAAAATTAGTGCATATCCTATTAACACAGTGATAATCACAGCAAGAGCAGTCACTCCATTAACCTCACTGAATATAAAATGTTTGTTAATCATGCCAATCTTTTTCTTTCAAAACTTCCCTGTTTATCCACTCCAGTATTCATCCAGATTGCCCATGCAAAAAAAAAACATCTCCAGTATAAAAGACCCATTTATTCAATCCCAAATGAGCTTACAAATTAAAACAGATAAAAAAAAAAAATTCAAAACATCCCCGTTAATCCACTCCAGTATTCATCCAGATTGCCCATGCAAAAAAAACATCTCCAGTATAAAAGACCATTTGCCTCTCTTTCTGTGTTTTTTTTGGAAAATCCCAAATGAGCTTACAAATTAAAACAGATAAAAAAAAAAAAAAAAACACACACTTTTCCATTTCCACTTCACCATTTCCACCAAAAAAATTGGGTTCCTTTAAAAAGGCTTATCAACGCAGGTGCCAGCGTTTAGCCGCGTTCAGCAAAAGTGTCTGAACGCATTTTTTTGCTTCTGGAAAAACGAGGATTACGTCACTTCTGGTGTTACTATGCTTCAATAGCGTCACGATCATAAAGCAAATATTATCACATTATGTAGATGTATTAGTGCCAAAATCACCCAGTGCTCTCAGTGCTATTCACTTCCCTTTGTCTCATCTACTCGTACCAAAAGGCAAAAATTTCAGTGGACATCAAAACATATTCCTCATCTGTACTCTTCCCCCTCATCAAAGTTCAATCAGTGTCGAAGATACCCAAAAAACTTAAATGGTGTAATATCGTCTGATTGTAACAATAAATATTCCATAAATCATAATGATCACATTTCAAGTAAGAAAATGTTAGTGCATAAAGAAACCATCAATGTCTCCACACCTCCATGCATCCCCACGTAACATTAGTGCCCCTTACCAGACTATATGCTCACTGTTGTAAGGGCTGTACAAGCACGTTTAGTATTATCCCATAACTCCTCCGATCTCATCTTCAATATTACTTAAGAGTAAGTAATATGATGCAAAATAAATAAAAATAAATAAAAAAAAAAAATTGTGCAGCATACAAATCTCCAAAACATTTATTTTATATCAATACGCTTACATGCAGGAAAAACTATATAAAGCCTAAATTCAAGATGGCCATCGGGGGGACTTACGGTTCTGGTCACATATGACGTCACTTCCCAACTAGTTTTGTCTAATTGATTTTTTCAGACTTGTAGTACTGTCTACCATTCTCAGAAAGAAGTCATATGATTCCCCAATCCAGACTAGACAGTATGGATGGAGGAATCTCCTCTATTGATTCTTGTATTCTGACAGCAAGGGTGACATCCGATTGGCTACAGTCTATGCTTGGCTGAGACGTTTCTTCTGGGCTCCTTCAATTTTTAAATCAAAGTCTGTTAAGCTAGGGGGTACTTGGATTTTGGCTAGAATCAGTAACAATCGGTTGAAATTTGAGCCATGTATGGCTAGCATAATAATAACATGATGAACAGCTTCTAAACCTTTAGTAAATCAACCCAAAATGAGTAAATACTAGAAAGCTGCATTTTTGCCAAACAACAACCCAAAGAAAGCTATAAATGGAAAGTGTAGCACTGAATACAAGAGTACAGACTTTTCTTTACAGCTTGATTTCTTATGAAACTGCAATAGTGGAGATGCTCTGAAGTAAAAGCAGTATTTAAATAACTTTAAAGTTGGCCATACACTAGCAGTACCGTATTTAATTTGAAATTTTTCATCTTCTGAACTATTAGTGCCATCGATTAGTGCCCATCAATGTCACTTACCAGTGCCCATCTGTGGTCAAATTGATTGAAGGATCAGGGTAGAAATGTTTTCTCGTACATTTCTATCAGTGTATGTGGATTTTTTTTTTCAAAATTTTCCATCTTTCTTTGGTTTGTTTAGTAAAAACCTCATTTAAAAACAAAACTGAAAACAATAAAAAAATTTGGGTACAGTGTTGTATGACACAATTGTCATTCAAAGTTCATCAGCGCTGAAAATTGGTCTGGGCAAAAGTAAGCATGCAATGCCAAGCTGCAGCAAACAAGGCCAGCAGAATAATAGGTTGCATTAGAAAAAAAGAAAAAAAAACTACCGCTTTACAAAACTCTAGTAAGGCATTAAAAAAAAAATAAACTCTACCGCTTTACAAAACTCTAGTAAGGCCACATTTTGGGTATGCCACCCAGTTACGGTCACCAGCCTTCAGGAAGGACAGAGAAGGGCAATAAAGCTGGAGGATCTCAGTTATGAAGAACGACTACAAGCATTAAAACTTATTCTCCCTAGAGAAGAGACGCTTTAGATGGCAAATGATAGCCATAGACAAATATCTTAAGGGCGATTCCAGCATTGGGAGGAAACTCAGTCTCAGATCACTTATGAAGTACTCCATATTGCCATTGCACATGTTCCTGGATAAGCTCCAAAGGTTTGGGTGCTGCAGCAACAATCAGCTGGGAACTGGTTCAGAAAGTCACAATTGAGAGATTTGCCAGCACACCATGGATCAACAAGGTAGCGTCCAAACGGATTTTATTGTATGATCACAACACAAAGCAGTGCAACGTTTCAGAGACACGCAGGGCCCCTTCGTCAGGCTGGTCATCCACAAAAGTGGATCCTTTAAGAGCTCATTTTCACTGCTGCAGCTTACCAAGACTGACATCTTAATAAATCAGGCTCTCAATGTCAGAGATCGAAAGGGCCCCAAAGTGTGTGTGTTTGAGAACAGCTCTCAAGTATTATGTCAAGATGTTGTCAAGATGTAAATATATAAAAGTATTACATTTTATTGTGACCAAATTAAAACAGTATGAATTTCATAAAAAAAACAACAACATGAAATATCCATACGGCTTATACAGTGGTGATGCAGTAACTTCATCTCTACATGTTTCGCCAGGCTATGGCTTCCTCATAAGACTTTTCAAAAACTGTATACTGTACCAAAATCACGAAAAGATTAAAAAAACATTACATTTGTTACTATCCATACAAAGCACTGATACACCTAAACACTTACAAAGTATGCACTTATCAATAGATCATTCTGAAGGGCTCTCTCACCTACATTATAGCACTGGAGTTCATCTAAGCCCAAACTGTTAATAGAGCACCAGGATGATAATCAAGGAGATATCAATTGGCCACAGGGAGGGAAAGAATGCATGGACCCTGTGGCCAACTGATATCTCCTTGATTATCCTCCTGGTGCTCTATTAACAGTTTGGGTTTAGATGAACTCCAGCGCTATAATTCAGGTGAGGGAGCACCTCAGAATGACCTATAAGTGCATACTTTGTGATTGTTTATTTAGGTGTATCAGTACATCATATGGATAGTAACTAATGTAATGTTCTTTGAATCTTTAGTAATTTTGGTATGCAGGTTTTGCAAAGTCTCCCGAGGAAGCCATAGCCTGGCAAAACATGTAGAGATGAAGTTACTGCATCACCACTGTATAAGGCATATTGATATTTCATGTCATATATGAAATGTATACCGTTTTAATTGTTTACAATAAAAATGTATGACTTTTATATGTTTACATGCGATTGACACCTTTAAAATCCAGTCTCTGCTTCTTTCATACAGCTCTAAATCTTAAGGATGTGGTGACGGGATTCTCAGACACCAGATAACTCCAATATTATGTCAAGATGAGCAAAAGGTTTCCAGGACAAAAGGGAATGGCACGAAGCTAGTATACTACAGCTATGCCTAGATGAAAAGCTGGAGCCCTGAGGTGGTATGCTTCTGAAACCAAACTCTCAGATTATTACATAAGCTAAGCAACCAAGCAAAGGAAATCAGAACCTTAAAATAAAAATCCCATCAACTGTTCTGTTGCTTTCCTTTAGACAAAACATATAGTTAAAAAAAAAAAAGCCATGGTACAATTTACGCACAGCACTGGCAGGGATAATTATATATAAACTGACATTTGTGACATTCAGTTATGAAAAATAAAGACTGTTTCTGCAACAACAAATGTCAACTTCCATTAATTAACATTAACTTGCTTAACGTGACTGCGAGATCTCAGTGTGAGAGCACTTGGCTCTTCTCAAGTCTGTAAATGCCTAGCAAATATTCAGAATGGCTTTAACATGGTACACTGAACAAAAACAGCAGAAATCTCCAGTCAGTTTTGCAAGCTTTGCTAAAACCTTAATTATCAACATAATCATATACATAGATTTGTGGGGAAAAAACAAAGTGTCAAGAAGGCAAAACCACAAAAAGAATATGGCCTCTTGCTCATGGACGTAATAATTTACTAATATTTACACAGTGATTTGAAAAAGTATTTGCCCCTGCCTTAATTTTAATTTTTTTTTGCATAATTGACACTTTAAATCATTTAAGTGTGACAAACAACATTTTTATATTATTACACAAAGATAACCTGAGTAAAGATAAAATGCAGTTAAAATGAGGATTTCATTAAAAGAAAAAAAGAAAAATAAAGTGTCAAAACCTGCCTAGCCCAATGTAAAAAAGTAATTGCCCCCAAAACCTAATATCGGATTGTGCCACCCTTGGTGGCAACAGCTGCATTGAGTTTTTCACATTGCTATGGAGGAATTTTGACCCACTCTTTTTTGCAGAATTGTTTTAATTCGGCCACATTGGACGGTTTTCCAGCATGAATGGACTGTTTAGGGTCATGCCACAGCATCTCAGTGGGATTTAAGTCCAGACTTTGACAAGGCCACTCCAAAACCTTAATTTTTTTTTTTTTTTTGAGCCATTCAGAGGTGGATTTGCTGGTGTGTTTCGGATCATTTTCCTGCTGCATAACTCAAGTACACTTGAGCTTGAGGTCACAAACTGATGGATGGCTGGAAATTCTCCAGTAGATTGCAGAATTCATGGTTCCATCAATTTTATGGCAAGTCGTCCAGGTCCTGAAGCTGCCGTCACACTACCACCATGTTTGACTGTTGGTATGATGTTCTTTTTATGAAGAGCTGTGTTAGTTTTATGCCAGATGTAACAGGACGCACACCTTCCAAAAAGTTCAACTTTTGTCTCACCAGTCCACAGAATATTTGCCCAAAAGTCTTGGGGGATAATCAAGATATTTTTGGCAAATGTGAGATGAGCTTTTGTGTTTTGTTTGGTCAGCAGTGACTTTCACCTTGGAACTCTCCCATGGATGCCATTTTTGCCCAGTCTTTCTTATGGTTGAATCATGAACACTGAACTTAACTGAGGCAAGTGAGGCCTGCAGTTCATTAGATGTTGTTCTGTTTTTTTTTTTTTTTTTTTTTTATGACCTTCTGGATGAGTCGTCGTCGTGCTCTTGGAGTCATTTTGGTAGGCCGGTAGCTTCACTACTGTTCCAATTTTTTTTTTACATTTCTGCATAATGGCTCTCACCATAGTTCACTGGAGTCCCAAAGCCATAGAAATGGCTTTGCAACCCCTTTCCAGACGAATATATGTCAATGACTGTTTCTCATCTGTTCTTGAATTTCCTTAAATCGCAGCATGATGCGTTATTTTACACTGAATGGGCTGTTTTACAAGGTAAAGGTATATATATTATATATTATATATACATTATATAATATATATATTGTGACAGTACAGTTCCCTGTCCTAGTAAATGTCGCCCAGGGTTCTCAAATATGCAGGTTGAGGGGCTCCAGGGGTATTTAATATGGAGGAATCTGTTTTATCAGTTTCCTCCAAAGTTCGTAAAATCCAGTTGGGGACCTGGAGCCCGGAGATTCCATAGCGTTATGGGTGGGACGGAATCTCCAATCCTGGGACCGGGTTTTGGGAACAGCCAGGAGTCTGGCTGGTTGAATGAACAGGTGGATCCTGGGCTTATAGCAGAGTCAGGATTAGTGTTCAGGGCTCCACCCAGAGAGTGCAGGTGTGCACTAGTGAAAGCCAAAGACCCAAGACCGAGGATCAGAGCAGTGAGGGGCTGCTTTCCAGATAGACGCTGTGTGCGTTGAAGCTGTGCATCTAAGGAGACAGATGAGAGCCTGAAGTGGAAGGCCTGAGCAGCAAGGAAGCTGGAAAGAGGTACAGTGGTTGTACAGTTATATGGCCAAGAGGGCTGAAGTGTAAAAGCCTAGGTGGCAATACTTCTGAAGAGAGCCAGGTGGCTTGGCATTTTCCATGTGTTGTTGTTTTTGGGAGAAGAACCCCTGTGTGGGCATCCAAGTGCATGAACTTTCCTTTATTTTGTTCCTTTTTAATAAAAGTGGGCTACCATGCCCTTAAACTAAAGTTCTTGTTCGCTGTGAACTTACTGAAAAGGCATCTACCACTGAGCTAGACATCCCCCAATGTCACAATATCAATATATATATTTTTTTTTTTTTTTTTTTATGAAAAAAGGTTGAAAAACACTGATGTAGCCTAATAGATAAATTTATAGGGGACCCCGGGCTCCTCAGAAAGAAGACTTGGAGAACTGACCCCAGGTTCCAGGGTTTAGCAACATCCATGTTCTATGCACATTCGTGCAGCCTATTCTCAGCTAGCTCAACGGACAATGAATCTGCATCATTAGACCAATCACAAGTGGTAGGATCGCTTAAAAGCCACCTATTAGCCCCTATGAATTCACTCCGTCTGTAGCCAGATGCAGAGAGATGTCGCTCTTTTGCCGGCCTGAACACTGCTGAATAGATAGCGATAGGATAAACATTTCGCCTCCTCAACTACAGAGGGAACAATTCCATAGGGGCAAAAAGACAGCTTCTTAGCAATCCTGACGCTTTCATCAGATTGCCAGTGGCAGGAACACTTCTGACATCAGCCTCAAACAGTTTTTTTTTTTTTTTTCTTTTTTTATAAAAAATAAATAAATAAAGGCCTAAAATGGCTTTTTCACCGCAACTACTAGGAAACCTAGGCATTCGTACTTCTTTCTTAATCCCATCTAGCTCAGTTGCATTCACATTTCAGCCTCAAGGTCTCTTCTGACGTGGGGATTTTAATATTATCACTTTTATAAAAATGAAAAACTGAACTTTTAGCAGTGAAATAAAGATGGACAGTCACTTTAAGCGACTTTAAAACGCTTTTACCGGCTGGCTTCTAGGGACCACTCTGCAAGTGATATTAAGAAGCATTAAATCGTCTTTTCTCCAACACCACACAGTTCACCTTGACATTTGTGTAGGCGATGTTATGGCTCCAGTCTCACTTTTTTGTGTTAAAAATATGTGCAGTGCATAAACTTCAACGCCAGTGTTAATTTTGTCGACTAAAACATTTTAGTCGACTAAATGAATATTATTTTAGTGGACTAAAATACGACTAAAACAACTGAGATGACTAAAATACGACTAAAACTAAAATGGGACTAAAACTAAAGTGCCATTTTAGTCCTAAGACTAAAACTAAATTGAAATTAACACTGTTAGTTACACTTGAAGGAACATTTTGTTTTCTAACATGTAATGTATTAAGCAGGTTTTTAATGCCAACACACCAGAAGCCAGACGTAAACTTTTTTTTACAATGCACAATTCTCATGTGGGCATCATTGTGTGTTGGAGCATGTTCATAAGGTGCACTGGGGTATCACTTACAATGGAAACTTAACACATAGTACTGATGAAAATTTGTTATGGTATGTTGTGGTAATATATAGGCATGCACCGAATGGGTTTTTTGGTGCCGAAACCGAAAATGAAAAATACACTAGGCCGAAAAACCAAAAATTACTGTTTTTTATAACATATTTATATATAAAAAGGTATTTTTATATTTTAAAATAAAACATATACATTTTTATATAACACATTGCTAATAGTATTAGCCCACTTGTTGAAGATGAGTGTGCTCACTGTTTCTAACAGCATGTCAAACAACAAGTCCTGCACTCTTAACCCCCGCGGCGCTGCACACTGATAATGCTCCTCCCACTGATCATACCGACAAGTTTCTCCTTATCGTGGTGTGCTGACAGTTTTCCTCCACAGAGCACTGTTCTTGGCTTTCTGCCTTTCAGCCGCCTCGTCGAGGGAGGGAAGGAGGAAAAGAGGTAGGGAAAGAGAGAGGAGATCACTGGATGGGGGCGCTCCAGAACGAAACACCTGTACTGAAAATGCCATTTTCGGCTGCTATGTTTCGGTGGCCAAAATTTCGGTGCATCCCTAGTAATATACGTTTCATAACAAAATACAGCAATAAACACATATGTAGGTTGAGTTTGCAAAAAGAAGCACCTTGAGCCAGAGGGGGAACACAGAGCTGCATAAGGCCCTATTTGCTTGGGTTTTACCATGCCACTGTTGTGAAGGGAGTGGTCTGTAAATGTTAAGGGATAACTCAGTTTTAACAAAAAAAAAAAAATGCAAATAAAAATAAAATAACCTAGCATATGCAATTGCTACACACGCCATTGTAATTAGAGGTTATTAAAATGTACCTTTCCTTTTCAATATTTAGTGTTGTCATTTTCTTTAAAAACTGAATGCAATATGGAAACCTGGAGGTCTTCTGTACACCACTGGTAGAGCTGCACGATTCTGGCTAAAATAAGAATCATGATTTTTTTTTTTGCTTAGAATAAAGATCACGATTCTAGTGGCATAACATTATCTTTCACATTATACAAAAAAAAAAAAAAAAAATTGGACTAACTTTACTTTTTAGTTTTTTTTTGGGGGGTTTAGTAATTGCAAGTGTATTTTTTCACAAAAAATTGCATTTGAAAGACCGCTGAGCAAATACAGTGTAACATATTGCAACAACCGCCGATTTTTTTCTCTAGGGTCTCTGCTAAAAAAAAATAAAAAAAAATAATAATATTTATATATATATATATATATATATATATATATATATATATATATATATATATATATATACACATACACACACACACACACACACACAAATATACAGTTGTGCTCAGCTCATAAAAAGTTTACATACCCTGGCAGCATTTATGATTTCTTGGCCATTTTTCAGAGAATATGAATAACACAAAAACTTTTTTCACTCATGGTTAGTGTTTGGCTGAAGCCATTTATTATCAATCAACTGTGTTTACTCTTTAAATCATATTCACAAACCACCCTGATCAAAAGTTTACATACCCCAGTTCTTAATACCGTGAATTGCTCGTTTAACATCAATGAGAGCTTGAAGGTATTTGTGGATGAGGCTCTTTATCTTCTCAGATGGTAAAGCTGCCCATTCCTCTTGGCAAAAAGCCTCCAGTTCCTGTAAATTCTTGGGCTGTCTTGCATGAACTGCATGTTTGAGTGGCTCAATGAAATTGAGGTCAGGAGACTGAGATGGCCACTCCAGAACCTTCACTTTATTCTGCTGTAGCCAATGACAGGTCGACTTGGCCTTGCGTTTTGGATCATTGTCATGTTGGAATGTTCAAGTACGTCCCATGTGCAGCTTCCTGGCTGATGATGAATGCAAATGTTCCTCCAGTATTTTTTGATAACATACTACATTTATCTTGTCATCAATTTTGACCGAATTTCCTGTGCCTTTTGTAGCTCACACATCCCCAAAACATCAGCAATCCACCTCAGTGTTTCACAGTAGGAATGGTGTACCTTTCATCATAGGCCTTGTTGACTCCTCTCCAAATGTAGCGTTTATGGTTGTCGCCAAAAAGCTCAATTTTGGTCTCATCACTCCAAATGACTTTGTGCCAGAAGGTTTGAGGCTTGTCTCTGTGCTGTTTGGCGTATTGTAAGCGGGATACTTTGTGGCATTTGTGTAGTAATGGCTTTCTTCTGGCGACTCGACCATGCAGCCTATCTCTCTTCAAGTGCCTCCTTATTGTGCATCTTGAAACAGCCACACCACATGTTTTCAGAGAGTCCTGTATTTCACCTGAAGTTATTTGAGGGTTTTTCTTAGCACCCCAAACAATTTTCTTGGCAGTTGTGGCTGAAATTTTAGTTGGTCTATCTGACCTGGTTTTGGTTTCAACAGAACCCCTCATTTTCCACTTCTTGATTAGAGTTTGGACACTGCTGATTGACATTCTCAATTCCTTGGGAAACTTTTTATATCCTTTTCCTGTTTTATACAGTTCAACTACCGTTTCCCGCAGATCTTTTGAGAAATTCCCCTAGTAAAAGCAGCACACACACAGTACACAAAAACACTGACTAAGCACACATTTAACCCTTTGATTGCCCTAGATGTTTATCCCCTTCCCAGCCAGTGTCATTAGAACAGTAACTGTGCATAATTTTAGCACTGATCACTGTATTAGTGTCACTGGTTCCCGTAAAAGTGTCAATTAGTATCCGATTGTCCCTCCACAATATCGTAGCCCCACTATAAATCACTGATCGCCACCATTACTGGTATAAAGATAAATAAAAATTCCATAAATATATACCATAGTTTGTAGAAGCTAGAACGCTTACGTAAACCAATCAATATACACTTTTTTGGGGATTTTTTTTTATTTATTACCAAAAACAATGTAGCAGTTTACATATTGGCCTAATATTATGAAAAATGTAGATTTAAAAAAAAAATTAAATAAAAAAAAAATAAAAAATTATTGGATATGTTTTATAGCAGAAAGTAAAATATATTGTTTACTTATAAAAATTGTCAGTTTTTTTGTTTATGGCGCAAAAAAATAAAATCCGCAGTGTGGATCAAATACCACCAAAATAAATTTGTGGGGAAAAAAAATTACATAAATTTTATTTCGGTACAGTGATGCATGACCGCAAAATTTTCAGTTTAATTAACGCAGTGCCGTTTCGCAAAAAATGGCCTGGTCATGAAGAAGGGTAAATCTTCCGGAGGTCATGTGGTTAAAGAAAAATCTGTCTAATTAAAGATGTTAAAGACTGAGCTCCCACTACAAGGAAGGTGGGCAACACAAGATAGCAGATGTAGATTTCGATTTTTGTGTTCCCAGTCAAGGACCATTGGGGTTGCTGAAATTTCCTGACTTTAGGATATGGGAAGAGCAGACATTCCTCCACCATATGATAACAGAGTAACCTAGCACCTTTGTGAACATAGCTACTGCAGTTTCTGCATTACGGTGTTGATAACCATTACGATAGCCAGTCAAAAAAAAATAATTCTCCAACCCCACTTAGTGCTCCTGAAGTTTTTGACTTTCAAGTCTACATGATGAATCATCTCAGATTATCAAATTTTGTTTATGCAATGTAATTACGAAGATCCAGGGCATTTCATGGTTGTCAAAGCCCAGGCTTGTCAAATCTGAATTGCACAGGGCACTAAATTAGGTGACAAACTTTCCTAGAACTTCGTTATGGCTAAATAAGGAACACCAATAAACAGTTTAAAAGGAGAACTTAACCTACAAAAATGAATGGCAAGAGTAAAGCTTAATTCCGAGCAAAAAAAACTAATTTAAAAACATATCCCTCAAAAGTCACAAAAGAATATATAAAATTAACGGTCTGTGCGCCAAATGCTTTCGCAAACCCAGTTGTTACCTTGAAAACAATTGCAGTGACATCATCACTGTTCTGCACATAGCCTGTGCAGAGAGCAAAGCTATGGGAGGGGCCCAGCAGGCCCACCAGCAGAACTACAGAAGGGGGTGGATACAAGACCAGTCCCCCTTCACAAGGTCCAAATCATTTGGTGGAGGAGGGGGATTATGGTGTGGGTATATTTTTCAGGGGTTGGACTTAGTTCCAGTGAAGGGCAATTTTAAGGCGTCAGCACACCAAGACATTTTGGACAATTTCATGCTTCCAACTTGGAAACAGTTTGGGGATGGCTCCTTCCTGTTCCAACACGACTGCCCACCAGTGCACAAAGCAAGGTCCATAAAGAGATGGATGAGCGAGTTTGAGGTGGAGGAACTTGACTGGAAGGCACAGAGTCCTGATCTCAACCCAATAGAACACCTTTGGAATTAGAGTGGAGACTGCGAGTCAGGACTTCTTGTCCACATCAGTGCCTGACCTCAAAAATGCGCTTCTGGAAGTATGGTCAAACATTCCCAGACACCCTCCTAAACCTTGAGGACAGCCTTCCCAGAAGAGTTGAAGCTGTTATAGCTGCAAAGGGTGGGCCAACTCAATATTGAACCCTACAGAGTAAGACTGGGATGCCGGCAGGCGTCCCAATATAGTGTATATTGAGAGCCTTGATCTTCAGGGTTCTGTGTGAGCCGTTTCCCCTCTGCACACTAACCACAGCTTGATTGGCACTGCCACCATTTATAGAAAGTCTTGTATATTTGTTTGTTTTTTTGTCAAATATAGGGTTTTTGCTCCCTGATTCAAGGAGGTGGAGAGGAGTGGTGACTCTTAAGCCCCATACACACGGTCGGACTTTTTCATGGATTCTGTCCGATCGGACAAGGTTGTTGAAAAATCAGACCGTGTGTATGCACCATCGGACAGTGTTCGTCGGTTTGTCCGACGGACAAAGTCTTATCTCCTGCTGGAAAGATTTGCCGTCAACCCGGTCCGATCACACCAAATCCGATCGTGTGTACGGTTGTCCGAAGGACAAAGTGCTACGCATGCTCAGAAGAAATTCTGTGACGGAAGCGCTCGGTCAGGTAAAACTACCTTTCCTAATCGACACAGCACATTCGTCACGCTGCAATGTTAAAATGTCTTTAATGCAGCGCATTCTCTTTTTCTTTACAATGCAACAAGAATGACATGTTTTAGCTGCTTCTATTCACCCGCACTTCTCACAAACTTAGTTCTTTATTACTTTGCAGCATTTATACACTACATGTTTATTTTTACTCAGATCGTAAAAGAATCTTTTTTTTTTTTAACCTTGATTTTTTTTTTTTTTTTTTTGGGGGAATACATATTTGAAGGATTTTTTTTTTTTTTTTTTTTTGGAGGGGGGTTGTGTGTCTCAACTTACCAAAACCACATTATTAACATTTGTATTTCTTGCTTAAATTTACTAGGAGTTTGTTGGTTGTTGGTGCCCCTTGTTAATTCTACTTTAGGATTAGTGAAATGTACCTGCCTACTCAAAGAAAAACTGTCATTGTAGAAAAGTAAAACACAATAGTCAATGATTATTTCAAATCAAAAAAACCTTTATTTAGGTCACACCAACAAACCAAAGAGGAACGCAGCCATGGTGAAACTTGGGGAATTTGCAAAGCCTTGGCCCCCCACGGCAACCATCATTGTTCAAGCGTAGAAAATTGGGGGCCTGAGGAGTACGTATATTAAGGGGAGTGCAATCTGGTCGTGAAGTCCAAAGTATCCGGAACTGCAGCAGATGCCATCTAGGTCCCCAGGCTCTGGTACTACAAGAGGCTCCATCTTCTCTCAGACCAGACTGATGCCAGGTCGTCACTCTCAGGTCTTCCTTCCACGCTTCCTTGCACGCTGTGGCTGTCGTGCTGGTGGGGTGGCAGAAGGAGGAGGAGGAGGCGGAGCATGGTAACTATGGCAAACATGCGTGACTGGGGTCATCTCCCCAGCCCTACCCTTATTTAGGACATGGAGGATGAGCCCCTCACACATGTTGCGTTGCCCCACCTCCATACCCATCATTTTTGTGACAACCACCGAGCCAAAGGTCTCCTCGTCGGCGGGTGTGGCATGTAGGGAGTCTGAAGCCTCTCTTATCATGCGGAGCGCTGACTGTGCCGCATAACCCCCCCTTCTCGCCCTTTTGTACGGAAGGCGGAGGGGAGGGGTTTGGGTGTCAGTCAGGCTCCGAGGCCTAGCCCCCTCTTGGCTGCCACTACCCACCTCGTGGCTGCCACTAACCCCTGCCTCCTCCTGACTGCCACCTTCCACAGCCACCTCCTGGCTGAGGTCTTCCTGTGTATGAAAAAGGGACATAGTTTCAGTTATTTGTTCATCAAACACACACAATTCTCATCTAGTGACTGGTGCAAAATGTTTACAAATAGAAAACCATACAATTCTCAGCCCAGCAGTTTAGATTCTGGCCCCAAATGTCTCCAACACCACTGTCTGTTGATATGTCAAACACGTTAGGAACTAAGCAATTGGCGATCCTGAATTAAGTGAACATCATTCATTATTCCCATAAATGGTAACAAAACTACTATACCTGGAACAAGCTGGGCTCCTCCACCTCTTCCAGACTGGAAGGCCCAGGTTGCTCCTCGGAAGCCTCATCAGGGGTGGGCTGCGCTCAAGGAAGCGTGGAAGGAGGAGTTGAGGTTGGCTCCGTGACATCAGCCTGGTCTTTCAGAAAATGGAGACTCTGATAGTACCAGAGCTTGGGCACATAGACCTCATCTGCTGAAGTTGCAGTTTCCTCAGACTTCACGACCTTCTTCCGCTCCCTGATATACGCACTCCTCAGGCTGCCAATTTTCTTTCTTATATCATCAACAGTTGCCGCGGGGAACCTTGGCTTGACAAATTCCACAAGTTCCTCCAGGGCTGCGTGCCTCTTTGGTTTGTTGGTGTAATGTGGGTGTTTACCCTGCCATAAAATGGGAAATTCCCTGTATTTGGCAATGAAGAGGGGGAGAAAACTCATGTCGTTGAATCCCTTCATAATCTCTGCAAGACACAACACCACACAAAACCCTCTAAATTATGTCAGGCTAAACTCTCCTAATCTTCTCCATAAAGAAGCCTCAAGTTCGAATCAGTCTAGGCTAGTTATGTACCAACGTCAAATTGTACCTTCGTTTGTAGCGATCGTCTCGTGCGTGAGTTTTCTCTCCCCTCGTCTCCCAGATCGTGGCTACGACACAGGCGTGTGACGTTTTATATACAGTGCGCATGCGTCAAACTCCGCCCGCCCCTGACGATCTTTCTCGTCTATTCCCCACCCCTTCTCTTTACAGCGCAGTGGGGAGAGCACATGGCGTGGACACAGCAGGTGCGCCCCAAATATCCCCCCAACGAGGAGGAGGACGAGGAAAGTCTGGAGGCAGAAACGTCCCGATCCCGGAGCCTGAAATTCAAGGCCTCAAATATGTCATTTGGAGAAATGTTGGAGATGGTGGACATATTAAAGAGGAGCGACTATGATGGGAAGTATGGGCCTTATCTCAACCCCAATGTCCGCAAGGCCAAGATCATGTCTAAAGTTGTGAGAAGGCTGTACAATCATTTTGGGGTACAACGATCCAAGGAGCAACTGAGGAAACGCTGGTCAGACCTGAAACTGAGGGAGGCCGATCAGTACAGAAAGATCAAGCGAATTCTTCAAAAAAGTAAGTAGTTGTGTTTTGTGTTTGATTTCTGGCTTGCATACTGCTCCACGTGGTTTGATTTTTACAAAGTTGTACATTCCAAAATGGCCACTTTCAGGTTCGTCTGTGCATTCGATCGTACGCAACCTCGATCGTTCGGCCACTTATAATACGATGTTTGGTGTTTTTTTTGGGGAAAGGAAGTTTGTTCTCACTAGAAATGTCATCAAGAATGTAAAGCCAATTTATTCAATGTAAAGGAGAGGTCACCCAGTAGCTGTTTACCCATCTGGACTCTAGAGCACTAGTGCTGGGACACCCAAACCCCCTTTTTATTAGGCTTTTCCGCACATGTGCTCCAGTGGATACTAGATGGGTGTCTCCATCACACAAACTTCTACCAAAAAGCTAGTCAGTTTAGCACCTTTACAAAGTGACTACATTCATGTAGTTGGCATTTGTAACTGGCCAAACAAAAATAGTGTCCGTCACTTTCAAGCAATGTTTGTCATTTCCTATTTCTGCCCTCAATAGATTGTGTTGCTAAATCTTCCTTTTGTACATTCTCATAGGGGAGCGAAAACTTGGGCCGTCTGAGGAAACCCCCAAACCAACACCTCCCAAAAAAGGGGAAAGAGCAGAAGCAGAGGAGGAGGAGGAGGAGGAAGGAGAGATCATCGAACTTGGAGAAATTGTCACCACAACAGGTGAGTGTGGGAGAACACAGCTACTGGTAAGCTAATCCATGTATGGCTGCCTCATTTCCAACACCCCATTTTTGTTTGTTTGTGGTTTTTAGGTGACGTGGATGTTGTGGAAGAAAAATCGCACTTTACCACAGAGAGTGCCCACGTACTCATCGGGGAGATAATGGTCTGCAATCGAGATCTAGATTACATAACGCAAAACATCAATGATGTTCAACAAAAATTGAAGAACATCATTGATGTTTTAGGAAAAATATGAAAACGCACCAAGTAATTAACACACATTTGTGCCAGCTTCTGAACACATTTGCAACTTAAAAACTGTGTGAAATTTGGAACATGCACACATTGTGTCCACATGTGCTAGCTCCCATCATGGTGGATGAATGCCAACGTTTTTTTGGGGGTGCAAACACTTTACGAACTATGAAAGTGGTTGTGGTGAAGGGGTTGCACCCCCAAAAAACGTCCATTCATCCCCATGATGGAAAATGGCACTTTTGAAGCTTCTAGGCATGTGTTTTACCATCTAATGACCATTTTCAGACCCAAATTGTGTGCATGTTCTAAATTTCCACTTTCCGGGGGTGACCCCCCCATGTGATGAAGGCAAGATCAAACACACTTTGAACATATAGTCATGTCTGATCTTGTCTTCACTTTACAAAGTTGAACTTTCCTAGTTCATAGGTTCTGTTTTGCTCCATGCCTGGTTTTACCAATTGCGGAATGTTTGTAAACAATGTTGTAAATAACCAAGATGTTGTCAGTTTTGGCGTGAAGATTGTAAACGCACTTGTGAATGTTTTCCTAATAAACTTTTTTATTTTTCTAAATGTGTGGCTTCCTTATTTCAAAAACACAATGCATTATGTATGTAAAATGTAAAGGATATGGGGGGCAATGGGTGTTATTTACTAAAGGCAAATCCACTTTGCACTGCAATTTTCTTTCCCTGGGAACTTTTTCAATGCACTTGTAGAGCATAGTGGATTTGACTTATGTAAATGACACCCACAGTGCTTTGTACGAAAACACGGAGCCCAGCATTTTTCTGAATACACACATGTCAGACCTGGTGCTGAAAAGGAGTATTTTGGGTGTCAGTTATGCAGGACAAACCTTCTCTAGACCAAAGATTAGGTAGCAAACACACAACATGAGAATAATCTTTTTGGGAAGAAGAGACTGTTACCTCCTTTTGCCCAGAAAGTGCATTCCCACTGTCGAAGGCAAAGGGAAAAAATGTCAAGGTAAAATAAGCTAAAAAGAAGACTGAAATGACAAGAAATCATAGGTTGGTTCAAATATCAGATTTATTAAAAAATGCCTCTCACACATCGTCAGGCAGAGCAATGGCCCCCCTACCCACAAAGTACTCCATATATTGCTCGCGGACCACGCGGGCATTTAGAGGGGGCAAGCCTGGACGTGCCACTCGAAGGGCTGTGAGGTCCGCATTTGGAGGGCCCTCCACATCTGGGCCAACGGGCACCACATAGTTCCTGTTATGTCTTTTGAGGAAGTTGTGCAATATGCAACAGGCAAGAACTATGTGGTTCAGTTTGTATTCCGCCAAGTTAAATGCCGTCAGGAACAGGCGGAAGCGGCTGGCCAGGATGCCAAAAGTGTTCTCCACCACTCTTCTGGCTCTGGACAGCCTGTAGTTGAAGACCCTCTGGTCCGGGGTGAGGGTCCTCATCGGGAACGGCCTCATCACATGGGGAGTCAACGCAAACGCTTCATCTGCGACAAAGACGAAGGGGAGTCCTTCGGCATTCTCCTCTGGAGGTGGCAAGCACAGACTGCCACTTTGGAGACGCCAGTAGAACTCCGTGTGCGTAATGGCACCACCATCCGATATCCGGCCGTTCATCCCCACGTCCACATACATAAACTCGTATGTTGCCGACACCACCGCCAACATCACTACACTATTAAACCCTTTATAATTATAATAGTAGGACCCCGAGTTGGGCGGTGGGACGATGCGGACGTGTTTCCCATCAATTGCCCCTCCGCAGTTAGGAAAGTCCCAACGGCTGGCAAAGTGGGAGGCCACAGTCTGCCATTCCTGTGGCGTGGAAGGGAACTGTGGAGTGAAACAAGAAAAAATAATTAGTCACTTTGCACCTAAACATTGCAAGCAGATTAGACAATCAACATCTTGGAACAAGAGCATTGTATAAAATTGGAGGCTGGAAAGTATTTGCACAGAAAAGTAGAGGCTCCCCTTCCCAGATTACTCACCCCCCCATCAATCCCCCCCACTTCTGATGGGACATTGGCAATAACTAGGGTTTTGGGGGGGGGTGGTGGACAGGTAACCCTCTGCACTTCATTGATTGGCAAATGGCTCAATAATGTGTGCTAGTTTGGCCAGACCCTCTGTACTTAACACTATTGGCAGCCCCCAGGAAAGATAAAATAACAATTCAACCCCCCCCCCCCCCCCCCAAAAAAAAAAGGCAGGCACATTGGGACATTATGAAATTACCAAGCAAGCTAATAGGAGGGAAAGAAGACAAAAAAATAGGAAATGGAATGTATGGAGGCAGCCCCTTGCACTACATGCTTTGCTGAATTCATCCCTAAAGATGCCCACTATAAAGAGGTAGGTATATAGTGTGTATGGACCTTGGGAAAGCCAGCAGATAAAGGATTGGTACCATCTGACAGAGCAGTTGGGGGAGGGGGTTCCTAATGAGTTTGCCCCCCCCCCCCCCCACCAAAAAAATAAAATAAAAAAGGGGCTCTACATGAAGTAAACCACACAGCAAACATTTGTGCATATTTTAGGGGGTGTTTGGGGGCAAACAATACTATGCAGCAGACAAAAGACATTGCTTAAGGGACTAGGCCATAGGTGTCTATTGGGGCAGAAGAGCATGCTGGGGAGGTAAGTGAAGGGGAAAATGCATGAAGGAGAAAAGGGGCACAGCATATTAGAACATATTGCAATCATGGTAATTAGGGAAGGAGGTCAAAAATAGAAGACATTAGCAAACAGAGCATACATAGAAGGGAATAGTAAAGTAGAAATGTTACCTTAATATAGTCCTCCTGCAGGACCTGAATGATGGCAGAACAGGTCTCTGGAATAATGATTCCCAGGGCCTGGGGAGAGATACCTGAAGAGAACTTCAAATCCTGAAGACTTCTCCCTGTCGCCAAGTACCTCAACGTGGCAACAAGCCTCTGCTCCGGAGTAATGGCTTGTCTCATGCAGGTATCCTGCCGGCTGATAAAGGGGGTCAGCAAAGCCAAAAGACGGTGAAAATCGGGGTACGTCATCCTGAGAAAGTTCCTGAAATCATCAGGATTATTCTCCCGGATCTCACGAAGCAAAGGCATGTGCGAGAATTGGTCACGCTGAAGCAACCAATTCTTGGTCCACATACTCCTCGTCACTCTGTTCATGGACGGGTCTTGGCTCAAAGCTAAAAGCCCGACACCAATTCCGCGTACAGCACGAACTCAGCGACGAGTACGCACGGGAAACATCGCTCAGAAGGTCACAAAAGGTCGGCTGGTCAGAACGGACAAACAGAAAGCACCGATAAACAGCAAGGCCTGAAAGAACGAAATGAATACCAGCAACGAGCAGACAATAAGCAGTGCAAATCAAAGCGTCCTATATCAAGATATAGGCCGCAATGACCAACAAATGCGAACTGACTACACGCACTAATAAACAGATACGCACGACAAGCACAAACTGAAGAGCAGTAACGATCTGAGTCAGAAAACTGAGAAGCGCGAATCTTAAGTCACCAAACTTCGACTAACTCTCGATAAACACGGGATCAGCAGAAGGAGCCCAACGGGTGCCTGACGTGGTGCTGAACTTCCCTTTTGTAATCTCGTGGACGACGACTTACGTCACGACGTTCTTCCAGACCGGATATTCCGACAACGTAGTCCGACCGTGTGTACGCAACACCAACATCGTACAAAGTACGTCGGACAGAATCCGACCGACCTGGTCCGCGGATTGTCCGAGCGTGTGTATGGGGCTTTACAGTGGTTTACAGCATCCCAAGGAGCCCTACAGGTTTCAGATAAGGATGCTTACATCAAGTCAAGCTAAACCAATGTAAGTATGCAAAAAGCATACATTTCCTGGAGTTCAGCTTTAACACATTTGCACTTCCCTTTGATACTCTGCCATAAATATTCTTCCGTATAAAGTTCTTCCCTCATTTTACGCTTCTGTGCCTGTTTATAGGTTTGAAGATTTTCCACTGAACACAGTTAGCACTGCAAATAATTAGGACAGACAGAAATAATGTATGCAATGAAAGCAGGAGGTAAGCAGAGAACCTTCAGATTGAGTGATCTTCACGCTCCATTACTGCATTCACCTACAACCTTTTTTATCTAAAATTGTAATAATTTTGGACAGAGTTTTCTAATAGCAAAAAAAAAAAAGTTAAAAAGAGAAATTAAAACGCCCAAAAACTCTCAACTGTCATGGACGCTTCCATTTTCTTAGAGGCCTGGCCAATCAAGCGGCTAAAGAGTCCGAACGTGGAGGGAAGACCTAGAGAAGGTGTAGGTGCCCGTCACACCAGAAAGTGCTAACACAGCAGTGCTGGAGAAGATCGCTTGGCAGGCAAGTCAGCCATATTGTGCTAATATACACTGCATACTAAAACATTATAACATACAGCTCCCTGGGGGACACTTTTTTTTTAACCGGGTTTAATTCTGCTAAAAGCCAGGTTTTATTAAAACGTATTGAGTAGTTCTTTTAGCCTCCAGTCAATAAGGAAAAAAGACTTCATAAAACCTGGTAGAGATGGCGACTTAATAACCTCTATGAACACATAACAATACTGGTACAGATGGCAGCCTAATAACATCTATGTACGCATAAAATCACAGAACATTGGAGATTTCCTAAAACAGGAGCACTTAGAATCTGGTGCAGCTGTGCATGGTAGCCAATCGGCTTCCAACTTCAGCTTGTTCACATAAGCTTTGGCAAAACAACCTGGAAGCTGATTGGTTTATATGCAGAATTGCACCAGATTGTGCATGCTCCAGTTGTAGTAAATAAACCCCCCATTGTCTCTGAAAACTACACAAAGTCAAAAAACAAACATTCACTTTTCCTTCACCATATAGAGATGGGTACAATGACAATGCATGTAATAAAGTGCACCAGAACAGCAAATATTTACCATTACTATATCATTTACACACAGCATGAGAATTTATTTAACATCGCGTAATTCTCAATCTGTACAGCCAACGGCTGCTAGGCATCACCCCAAACATTACATTCCTGGTTTAGATAGATTAGAGTGCTTGTAAAGGCTAAAAGATCTTTACCTTCACGCATTTTATGCATGAAAGTAAAAAACCTTCTGTGTGCTGATCCCCCTCTCGATCCAGCAATGTGCACGGGAGCCTGAGCTCTCCCGGGTCTCCCTCACCCCACTGGCTGAGACACAGCAGCAGGAACCATTAGGCCCCCACTGTTGTCAGAGCCAGTGAGCCAATGGGGAGAGAGCAGGGGACGGGGCTGAGCCACTGCTCTATGGTCACATAGAGCAGGTCTCGGGAGTGAACACGCACCTGTGCCCCCATAGAAAGTGGCTTGCTATTGGGGGCACTAGTCAAGGGGGGGGGGGGGAGCCAGGAGCGCCGATGGGGGATCCGATAAGTAAAGCGGATCAGGGCTGCTCTGTGCAAAACCACTGCATAGAGCAGGTAAGTAAAATCTGTTTGTTATTAAAAAAAAAATATATAAAAAATAAAAAAACTGCCTTTAATATCACTTTAACCCAAGCTGCACCTAGCATACTTATTAAAATATCATGCACACAGGCATTTTGGGTGCAAGGAAAGCACAGGGGCAGCATAATACACCCTGCTGTCATCAGCCTTTCAAAATCAATGACAGGCTGAATTTTGGGGCCCTGTTTGGGTTTTTTTGTTTTTCTGTCTGTTAACTCCCCTCCATGTACGCTATAGGCCTTTTCAGTAGTTCAGTGGCAGGAAAGTTTACAGGCAGAAAAAATAAAAATAAAAACAAAAATCACTTGTGCTTTTTAGAGAGGAACTTTTGAGCATTAAAAAAAATGCTTAAAAGCTTGTTAAAGTGGAGTGCCCCTAAAAGTATTAAAAGTCAGCAGCTACAAATACTGCAGCTGCTGACTTTTAATAATGGGACACTTACCAGTCCCAGGGTCCAGCGATGCGGGGGATCGAAGCCCCGCTTGTTCTCCACTCCACTCGGCGGCGCCGGCATTCTTACTGTGGGCACAGCTGGGCACCCACTGCGCATGCACGAGTGACACCACGTGCCGCGATACGCCGCGCAGTCATCTGTGTCCCAGATGACTGACTGCACCGATAGGAAGTGATGTCACCAGCCCGGGCACTGAAGGAGGCAGACTACGAGGGACCCCCTAGCAACAGGCATTTAGGAGGTGAGTAAAACATTTATTTTTTCCCAATTATTTATTTTTTAAGGAATTTTAAGATTTTTTTTTTTTTTGGTGGAAACACCACTTTAACGTGCATCAACACTAGGCCAATTCTGTCCAATAGACATGCATGCATTAACGCCCATGCAAAAATGCAGCTTTTTACCGCATTTTTGCAGCTGCTAAACGCCTGTAAAAAAAAAAAAAAAAGAGAATATTGTGCATGAGGCCTAACATCAAGAAAAAAATTTGAAAGCGGTCTGAATCTGCTGCAGGCGTCTTCTTTGGTTTTGCAGTGAGCCTCCCAACATCCTAATGTAAAGGGGGACAGAGGGGGATAAACAAGAGAGGAGGAGAGGCGAGGGGCCTGGATAACAACAGAGTGACATTCCCAGCATGATGTTGTGACCTCCTTCCATACAGAAGACAGTACAAGGGCAGTGCTGGAAATGCTCTTCCCTTTATGTACAACAGTTAATGCTATTATATACTCATTAAACAGAAAAACAGATTCATCTCCAAATGCAATTAATTTAAAAGGTCAAGCCTAATTTAACCAGAAACCTCACTGCAGCCCCATCTTATAAAAAAAAGAAAAAAAAATTATGTATAGTATATATGTATATATGTATGTATATATGTATGTATATATATATATATATATATGTATATATATATATATATATATATATATATATATATGATAGACTGGGGCGGTGCGGGGCGGCGACGGTAAAGCAGCGCTATATTTAGCGCTGCTTTACCATCGTTTTACCCGCGGTATGCGGCCGCTAGCGGGGTTTTTAACCCCCGCACGGCCGCAAAAGGGTTAAAAACACATACACCTTTAGTCAGGTTAAAGTAGACATCAGAGTTAATTTGCTAAAGTGTGAAAGCCCGCCGGCTTTCACACTGGATAGACTGCGCACTTTGCAAGTGCAGTTGAAAGGGGCCTTAGTCATTTTTTTTTTACAGAAAGGCTCATTTTTTTTTTCACAGCTAAGGCTATTTTAACACTGGGGCAGGGGGGCGTTAAAATTATAAAAGGTAAAAAGCACTCGCAAAGGACCACTGCCGAAGTGCTTTGCAGGCGCTTCGGCAGCGGTGCTCATCGTTTACAATGGGCAGGAGCAGCGTATACACCGCACCTCCACCGCCCGAAAGATGCTGCTTGCAGGACTTTTTCTAACTTGCCAGCGCACCTCCCCAGTGTGAAAGCATTTTTCAGGTGCTTTACAGGCGCCAGCCCAAAGGCACCTGAAAAAAGCCCCAGTGTGAAAGGGGCCTTAGTGAATTTTCATTGTGTAAAGAATTCTCAATCAGGTGCAAGGTGCACGATTGGATGATGGAAATCGGCAGAGCTTTACCACATTCGGTAAGCTTTGGGGAAAATGATTGCAAGTGCACAGTTTATTTGCCTTCAGTAAGGCCAGGTTCACATATTCTGTGGCCTCGGCTCACAGCAGGGGTCTGGTGCATGTCTGCAATTCAGGTGCGAATCAGATCTGAATTTTTGCCTGAATTCGCACCTGAACAATTCGGAAAACAAGACACACGGGACTCCTGTGCCATTCACTCTGCGGCCACCCTAGAGATGTGTGAACCGGCTCCATTGATAGCCGGTCACACTCTCCTGTCATGCGAATTGGATGCGAGGAAACTCACATCAATTTCGCATATGTGTGAACCCAGCCTAAAATCGACCACATGAACTAAAATAGTGAAGATTTGCTATGTTGTGGAAACTTTTAAAAATATTAACTGTGCCTACAGACTCGTAGCTGTACAGCTGCAATGTGAGATCCGAGGCCCTCCTGCCATCTCATGAGATTTGCGCCAAGGTCTCTGGTTGGGAGACAGTGCTACAGCTAATATAACATAATTGAGAACAGTGGCTCCCAACCTGGGGTACACATGCACCAACAAGGGGTATGTGCCAGAAGGTAAGCAAAATCACATATAACAATGAAGGAAAAGGGCAATGGTGTACCTATGACTGTAAACAAAGTGTCACTTGGTAAGCTCGACACTTACCAGGAATCACATAGTAATGCTGGCTTTTTTGATCAGTTACAGTGTCTCTAGTTTTTGTAGGATCTATAGCCTGGCTCCCTGAAAGTTTGTAAATATTGTCTGGGCAGAGGAGGAAGATGACAGGAGGAGGAAAAGCACAAGGTTGGGGGGAATAATAGGAAAAGGAGGGAGAAAGGGGGGGGGGTGGAGACACAAGCACAAGAGGAGGAAAAAGACGGGGGAGAGGCTAGAGGAAAAAAAAATAAAAAAAACGGAGGGGGAGGGGAGAGACGGAGAGGGAAAAAAAAACGGAGGGGAGAGACGGAGAGGGAAAAAAAACGGAGGGGAGAGACGGAGAGGGAAAAAAAAACGGAGGGGAGAGACGGAGTGGGAAAAAAAAAACGGTGGGGAGAGACGGAGAGGGAAAAAAAAAAAACGGAGGGGAGAGACGGAGAGGGAAAAAAACGGAGGGGAGAGGCGGAGAGGAAAAAAAACGGAGGGGAGAGACGGAAAGGGAAAAAAAAACGGAGGGGAGAGACGGAGAGGGAAAAAAAACGGAGGGGAGAGACGGAGAGGGAAAAAAAAAACGGAGGGGAGAGGCGGAGAGGGGAAAAAACGGAGGGGAGAGACGGAGAGGGAAAAAAAAAAACGGAGGGGAGAGACGGAGAGGAAAAAAAAAACGGGAGGGGAGAGACGGAGAGGGAAAAAAAAACGGAGGGGAGAGACGGAGAGGGAAAAAAAAGAGGGAAAAAAAAAAACGGAGGGGAGAGGCGGAGAGGGAAAAAAAAAAAAAAAAAAAAAAAAAAAAAAAAAAAAAAAGGGGAGAAATAAATAAAAAAAAAAAAAAAAAAAAAATAAAAAAGAAAAAAAAAACGGAGGGGAGAGGCGGAGAGGGAAAAAAAACGGAGGGGAGAGACGGAGAGGAAAAAAAAAACGGAGGGGAGAGGCGGAGAGGGAAAAAACGGAGGGGAGAGGCGGAGAGGGGAAAAAAACGGAGGGGAGAGGCGGAGAGGGAAAAAAAACGGAGGGGAGAGACGGAGAGGGGGAAAAACAGATGGGGAGAGATGGAGAGGGAAAAATGGGAGGGACGGAGAGAAGAGAGGGTGGGGGAACGAGAGGAGATGAGAGGAAAGGGGGGGGCTCAAAAAGGTGAAGAGTGGCGGGCTGAGGACAGGTGGGATGAGAGGAGAAGATGCATTAAAAACCTTTAAGTAGCCGTTTCACCCTCTTCTTGCCATTGGCTCATGCTGCTGTCCCAAATCCTGTGAGGAGGGAGTGGAGCCGAGCAACACTGTGTGTGTCATTGAATGCACACAGTCCGGCGGAGGGACTGTGTGCCACCATAGAAAGAGGCTTGCTATGGCAGCACATGGAGAGGAGGAAGAAGAGCTGGGAGCACTGGCGGGGGACCTGCACAGAGCAGGTAAGTATAACCTCTTTTTATTTGTTTAAAAAAAAAAAAAATGTTTTACTGTACACCTACTTTAAATCAAGGCCACAGGAGCACCGGGACTCATTGACTGATCAGAAAAAACAGGTTAGTGCACGATCAGCTTTCAATATTTAAAAGGGGAAAAAATAAATAAAAAAAACTTCCTCCAGGATATTCAGCAGAGGGTTTCTAACGGCTAACAGACTTTGTACTGCTCTCCACTGGAACATTCATTGGAGTGTTGGCATATTGAGGAAGCAGATAAAACTGCCCCGTAATAGACACACAACTCCAGCAATAGATGGAATCCATACATATGTCCTTATAGGGAAACACAGAAGGAGATGGAACTTTTCAGGAAGAAAGACAATAACTGAGAGGTAGTGCCTACTGCCATTGTTTTATCCAACCCTATAGTCATATTACTAAGTTTATAAGCAACCAATCATGAGACAGCCTGCCATCCAAAGAAGACTCTCCAGGCAGATATTAAACACCAATAAATGCATTTTTTTGTATTTAGTTAAAAATATTATGCATGTCAAAAGCAACAAAATACCAAAATGGACTATGAATCAGTATCTTATTATTAGAAGTTGTAGAGTAGGGAACATTAGGAGCCAAACAGCTTTCCAGAATTTACATTGGTTAACAATAAAAATACTGTCAGTAGAAGAGAGCAGGGGGGTAACCCTGTCAGTGTTTTGCTGCTCCTTTTCTGTCCAATCACAGGCTGAGGGCAGGGAGACAAACTCGCTGTGTTGCATAAAGCCGAACCCCAGGTACAGTAAAAACCTCCCTTGCAGTGGTGCTGCCTCCACACTGCAAGGGTTAAATGCTAACTTAGGTCTGGGGGGCAGAAAAAATACTTTTGCTTACCCAACTTTCTGCTTCCGCATGATCCCTCTGTCCCTACCAGGCCTGTCCCAGTACCCAGTTGCAGGTCCTCTGACATTATCAAGTACAATGCAGGGAGCACACCACACAGGACCTCAAGTGACAGTCCACTGCCATGTTGTAGGGGAGTAGAAGAGAGCGCTGGCTGTTGCGGGATCTAAATGAGCATTTAACCCTTGCAGTACCAGGGCAGCCCCACTGCAAGGGAGGATTTTTCTTTTCCCCTGTGCCACACAGAAAACTCAGGTCACAAAGCTTCCTCTGCGGGTCTTGGCGGAGCTGTATAAATCTCAGTACTGGATGGACAGAAAATAAAAAGGCTTAAAGTGGTTGTTAAAGGCAGAAGGAAGGTTTTTTTATCTTAATTCAGCAGCCTCCCTCAGCCCTCCTAATACTTACCTGAGGTCCCTCTCTGTCCAGTGATGTCCACAAGTGTCTCAGCCGCCCGAGAATCTCCCTCCTGATCGGCTGAAACATTGGCTGCCGCTGTTGTCAAAGTCAGCAAGCCAATGAAGGAAGAGAGGGGGCGGGGCCGGGTTAGGGCTCCGGGTCTGAATGGACAAAGGGAGCTGTGACTCAGCTCCGGTGCCTCCATAGCAAGCTGCTTGCTGTAGGGGCACTGAACAGAAGGGAGGGGCCAGGAGGGCTGAAGAGGGACCTGAGAAGAGGAGGATCTGGGCTGCTCTGTGCAAACCCACTGCAACAGAGGAGGTAAGTATGACATGTTTGTTATTTTCATAGGAAAAAAAAAAAAAGACTTTACAATCACATTAAACAAATTAGATGGCTTTC
Organism: Lithobates sylvaticus; assembly: GCA_028564925.1. NCBI lineage: Eukaryota > Metazoa > Chordata > Amphibia > Anura > Ranidae > Lithobates > Lithobates sylvaticus. The sequence goes on along the minus strand of CM053029.1, from coordinate 363,370,521 downwards.
ATATTTGCATTTAACCAATGTTTAACCAGTTTGCCTGGAGTTTAGTGGTAAAGATGAACTCCAGGCAAACAGCTAAATTTGCTGATAATCCTATTACCAGCTGGCTGATGGTTAATGTACAGGCCTTACTTACAGCGTGGCTACTACAGGCAACACTCTTCATCCAGCCTTGTTATGGACAGATCCAGGTAGAGTAGAGTGAAAGGACTGTGTTGTTCACTCTCCTACTGCTTTCGTCTAGTCACAAAAAGTCTTGTACTATTTTCACAGAATATAAAAAGGCATTCTGTAAATGCATAGGGGAAGAAGGGCGAATACAAGGCATTCTGTATTCAAACCCCTTGTTTTCCATATCTTTTCATGTTACAACCAAAATGTAAATGTATTTTATGCGATAGACCAACACAAAGTGGCACATAATTGTGGAGAGGAAGGAAAATGATTTTCAAAACTTTTTACAAATAAATATCTGAAAAGTGTGTCGTGCATTTGTATTCAGCTCTCTCCACTCTAATACCCCTAACTAAAATCTATTGGAACCAACTGCATTCAGAACTCACCTAATTAGTAAATAGAGTTCCACCTGTGTGCAATTTAATCTCAATATAAATACAGCTGTTCTGTGAAGCCCTCAGAGGTTTGTTAGAGAACCTTAGTGAATAAACAGCATCATGAAGGCCAAAGAACACACCAGACAGGTAAAAAAAAAAACACTGTCAGAGGGGGGAGATATTTTTTTCCTCTTATATAAGAGAGAGGTATTTTGGATCTTTAAATTACAAAAGTAGAATACCTAATGGGATGAACTTCGAATGGGATGTGACACACTACTATGATTAGTTGTGTTGACTTTGACACATCCCATTCGCATTATTCTAACCAGTTAACCATACATTTGTATTTTCATTTACATCTATAATATTGCATTATTTGTTTGTTTACAATAATGGAATATGAGTATAATGTATCATATGTGATGTACAATATGGAATAATTTTTGTTCGATTGTCCCATGTAGCTTTTTTAAATTTTCCTTATACATTTTTACAATATGCATCTTTTTCCACTATGTTCATTTTCTATGTTGCACACTTATACATAGGAGATATATATATATAAATAAAAATATATATATATATATATATATATATATACACACACACACTTACCACAAAGAGTTACTCCAGCTCTGAATAATCCTCTTATCTTTCTTCAGTAAGATAGAAACAGACACACAGAGAAATAGGTGTCAGTCCTTCCCCCTTGCTGTGACAGTCCGGTGATTTCCTTATCTCATGTACCAGTGTGAGAGGCATTCTGTGCACTTCACATCTCCCCTCCTTTCTTCTCCAGCTCTCCCAGGATTGGCTGCTCCACACCTCAGCATGATTGGGCATGCTCAAGTCATGTGGTGACTTTCCCGGGTTTTGACTGGATGTTAGTGATCATGGGGCATAATCCACAAGACCAGCAGAAGTTCAGTGTAAGAAATATCGATGCCTGGCCAAGGGGAGTCTACTGACATCACAACTCCACCCACCGAGCTCCAGACAACAGACCTTCCCACAGAATTTGGAGTATTGTAGGGCTCCAAACAGCTAAAGGGGAGATATTTGAAAGGTAAGGATACATGCAGGAGGCATGTACAGTATATCCTTATAGATCAGCACTATGGAAGTAATTTAGAAATGAGGAGAGTGGGTTTACATCCACTTTAAGGCTCACCATGCACATTATAATCTGATCACACAATCACTGTACAATCAACGTTAAAGCGAAGTTCCACCCAAAAGTGGGACTTCCACTTTAAGGCCTCCTCTCCAGCTTCTGTTTGTGACACTGAGCTTTTGATAGGTACCTGCTCCCACTTCCGTTCCGGTTGCCTAGGCGACTGGAAGCAAACGTTCTCCCTCCCGAAGTCTTCTGGGACATACGACAGGTCCTAGAAAACTTTTGGGCCAGTCACAGACCGCAGCACCGCTCACGTATGCGCAGTGGGCACCCGGTTGTGAAGCCACAAGCTGTTACAACCGGGTGCCAATAGTAGGGTTGCTGGTGCCGCCTAGGGAGGACACAGCGCGGGTGAGTACACAGCTGGACCATGGGACAGGTGAGTGTGTGTTTGTTTTAATAAAAAGTCAGCAGCTACAAACTTATATTCAGTCAGGTAAGCCCTTGCGCTACATTTTTACAGGTAATTATACAGATCTGAACAAAAGAGTGTATATTGAGTGGCCTATATAAATATACACTACTCAGCGCTGGGTGCGTATCCACAATGTTACAAACTGAACAATTGAGTCAATAAATATATAAATAAAATATTTATATAAATAAGTAAATTATATTAAACTAAGCAGCTGTTTAAAATAGAGCAAATATATAGAGGCGATAGTATAAAATCCAACAGTTGGGTCTGTGAAATAAAATACTAAAACAGCGCCTTAATTTTCAGAGATATTTAAGGACTACCTATCGATACATTCTTCTTCTTTTTATACAGGTCCACGGACCTCTCACGGAAAGATTTTATTATCTTACACTTTATTATCTTATTTTTCAGCGCTGTTTTAGTATTTTATTTCACAGACCCAACTGTTGGATTGTATACGATCGCCTCTATAAATTATACAGATCTGACAATTTCCGCAGCACTTTACATATATATTGTACATTCACATCAGTCCCTGCCCTCAAGGAGCTTATAATATAAGGTCCCTAACTCACATTCATATATACATACTAGGGCCAATTTAGACAGGAGCCAATTAACCTACCGGCATGTCTTTAGAGTGTGGGAGGAAACTAGGGCACCCGGAGGAAACCCATGAAGGCACAGGGAGAACATGCAAACTCCAGGCAGGTAGTACTAGGAGAAAAAAGTGAATGTCCTTGCATGGCTTAGTCAGAGCCCAGACTTAAACCCCATTGAAAATCTGTGGGATGACTTCAAGACTGCAGTCCACAAACGGTCACAATCAAATCTAACTGAACTTGAGCAGTTCTGCAAAGGACAGTGGGCAAATATTAGAAAAGTGTAGATGTGCAAAGTTAGTAGAGACATCCCAACAGACTAAAGGCTGTAATAAAGCAAAAGGTGGTCCAACAAAATACTGACATAAGGGGGGTGATCTTTATTCCAACTCAGAGATTCCGTTTTTGGATTTATATTTTTTTCTGACATGTTGGGGTTATATCTTTCATTTGGATGTTATAGGTTGCACTGAGTAAATACAGCTGGATAAAACAAAAACTGTGTCTGTCTTCATTTCAGGCCGCAAAGCAACAAAATGTGATTACTTTAAGGGGGTGATTCTTGTCTATACTCAGTGTTTGGCTGAGATTTGAAGGGGGTGATTCTTTTCGATACTCAGTGTTTGGCTGAGATTTGAAGGGGGTGATTCTTGTCTATACTCAGTGTTTGGCTGAGATTTGAAGGGGGTGATTCTTGTCTATACTCAGTGTTTGGCTGAGATTTGAAGGGGGTGATTCTTGTCTATACTCAGTGTTTGGCTGAGATTTGAAGGGGGTGATTCTTTTCGATACTCAGTGTTTGGCTGAGATTTGAAGGGGGTGATTCTTTTCTATACTCAGTGTATGGTCTGGATTTGAACCGATGACCCTAGATCTAAAAGGAGATTGCACAGACTGTAAGCTTGAAAGAGAAGTGCCAGAGTGAAAAAAAGACAAACATCCATACAAAGAGTGGGCAACTGTGGCACTCCGGCTGTTGCGGAACTACAAGTCCCATCCTGTCTCTGCGAATAACTGTCAGTCTTCCCATCATGCATCTGGGAGTCATGCTTGTAACTTTCAGTCTTGCAATGTCTCATGGGACATGAAATTTCACAACAGCTGGAGAGACACAGTTGCCCACCCCTGATCTATAGACACCTGGATGGCTGCAGCTGTCCCCCACCGGATCTACACTGAAAACTGAGCATTCAAAGACTGCTGATCGCTCAGTTCTTCGGTCTGCTCTGAGCTGAGAGCGATGATGACTGTCAGTCAACAGCTCTCTGCTCAGCCAGTCCAACGCTCCCTAGGACTAGGGTTGCCACCTCATCCCTTTAAACCTGAACACACAATAATTACACAAGTTCTGTGGTTGATTAAGGTGGTAATTAAACTTATTGCTGCCTTATCGGCATTAAATTAGCCTCAGAACCTCTGTAAATAACGTGTTCGGGTTTAAAGTGATGAGGTGGCAACGCTCACTGGGCTGAGAAGGGGGCAGAAGTGGCTGGCTTAGGTTCTCAGTAGTGTACTGAAACGCTGAGTGAGCTGCCGGTCAAGAACCTGGGTGGATCTTGACATCATTGTCGGGATCCCTCCAGAGCCTGGGGTGGCTCTATGATGTCAGCTGATTGGAGGCTTTAGCCACTGTTGGCTGAATCTGGTCACAGGAGGAGTATTATTATTGTTGAACAGGATTTATAGAGCGCCAACAGTTTGCGCATCGCTTTACAACATCGGGGAAGACAATACAATTACAATACAATTCAATACAGGAGGGACCAGAGGGCCCTGCTCGTTAGAGCTTACAAGTAGGACCACGTGCACTTCTGGGATCCACAGGAGAAGCAGGGAAAATCAGCATTGGCCATACTTCTTTAAATTACCTATGGGACACATTTTTGGTCTATATAACCAGAATTATTATTTTTTTTTGGCGACACCACAGATGACATAAATATCTTCTTGTAGGAGATGAGCGATTAATGTATATCTTACTAACCCTACTGTCATCCTGATAACAGATACCCAATTCCACAATCCAAGGACATAATTGTCACTGGTTGGTCACATTTGACCTTGACAGATGGAGCATGTTGCAGCTTTATGTCAGATGTACATAGTGTCATCCATATGGATACATTGTATATTCCTCTACACAGGAAAGTAAACAGCTGCCTCTAGATGTCAGCTGTCATCCTACAAAAGGTGTGATCCTATCGCTCAGTGTATGGCCTCCCCGCCCCTTACTCACTCTGCATAGCCGGTGCTCCACGATAACCTCTTGGTCTCCTTTAGGATCAGGATGGGTCTGGCGATGTGGTCGGCCGAGCACTCGATCTCGTCCTGTGACAGCCCCAGGAATTCCGGTCTACCATACGGGAACTTCATGGGCAGCTCGGAACCATTGGAGTGATCGGAGCCAGAACTGCCAGCCATGATTCCACCCATAAAATTGGCCACCGCAGATTTCACTCGAGTGAGCATATTACAAGAGGAGCCCGGCCGGAGGGAGCATGAAGGAAGGGAGTCAGCAGACGGTTCGCCCGTCTCCGTCTACACAGCCCGGCATGGATCGGTCCCCCGCCGCCGCCTCCGATCATACACGGAAACCAATGTGATGGGACATGGCCAGCTCCGGGCTCTGCGGTGATCACTGAGCCGCTAAACCTGGGATCATGTGACCAGCCGCCTGTCATGTGACCGCCAAGCCGCCCTGGTGTTGGGAGGGGGGTGTGCTGCCAACACTTCCTACCTGGAGGACACCGGGCTCCTGTCACTGCTCACTGATGAGGACATTACAATTACCATTGCATTCACTTCTTTACAATGGCAATCAGATTTATTTGATGCTTGCACAATCATTCTCTTCAGTATTTGTGTACATGTGGGAAAATAGAACACCCGGCGATTAAAACACTGCAAATCTAGATGATATATATATATAAATGTGTATATATATGTGTGTGTGTGTGTATATGTGTGTATATATAATATATATATATATATATATATATGTAATGTGTGTGTGTGTGTGTGTGTGTGTGTGTGTATGTATATATATATATATATATATATATATATATATATATATATACACACACACACACTCCAGCCTTAGGCCCCATTTACATTTGGCAATTCGGAATCAAGGATGGAATCATCGCCATTCTGCCTGCAATTCCAAATCACATGGCAACCGCAAAAAAAAACAAAAAAACGCACGTGTTTGCGTGCCATTCATTCTAAATTGCGCCCCAAGTACAATTTTGCTGCAACTGTGGTGAAACAGAGTGAAGACACTTGCCAGCACACCATGGAACGACATACATAGCGTCCAAACGGGTGATTTATTGCACAACCACAACACAAGGAGAGTGCAACGTTTGGGAGTCACGCAGGACCCCTTCGTCAGGCGTGGTGAAACAGAATCTCACGGCAAATGCATCTTGAACCCTTTTGCTGCCGTTTTTGCAATTTTTTTTTTTTTTTTTTACACATTTAAAAATTTATTTTAGGCCCAAAGATTACACCCCCCCCCCAAACATATATTTTCTGAAAGCAGACACCCCAGGAAATAAAAAATAAAATAATGTTCCAATTTTTTATGTCACACAATGTTACTGCAAAGGTCTAGGAAACACAAAATGTCAGTAAAGAATATTTAAAGGGAATTTTGGGGCGGACAAATGCAATCAGTTACCCAATTTTTTGGTAAACTATAAAAGACGAGGTTGCACCGAGTAAATAGATACCCAACATGCCAAACCTTAAATTTGTGTGTACCCGTGAAATGGTGTCAGACTTCAGTACCCTATATTTTCTATAGGCATCACTTCCATCAAATCATTCTCTGCAGCTAGCTATTACCTTTTGTACCACCACCATGTCCCTTTAGAATGTAAGCTCTAAGAGCAGGGCTCTCCTGTACCTTTTGTATTGAACTGTACTGTACTTGTGTTGTCCCCCTATACATTGTAAAGCGATGCGTAAACTGTTGGCGCTATATAAATCGCGTATAATAATAATAATATAGGCAACGCTTCAAAAGCCCCCTATGGGTCATCAGTTTAGTGTTACAGAGGAGGTATTGCTCTAGAAATATTGTTTTTACTCCGGCGTGTGTGGCCATATGTAACATGTGTATTGCAATTTACGTTTTCATGCGTACATGTGTCCTGGAAGAGTGTGTTTACATTCGTACATGCGTATATGTAGGGGTGGGGGGCCTCAAAAAATTTGGGCGGATTTTATGTGCTTGGGTGTACCTTAATTTTTTTGCAATTAAAATTTATTTAATTTTTTTTCCTTTTTTTTTTTTTACTACTTAAATTTTTGTCCCCTGTGTGATTATTTTTTGGTGACAGGTTCTCTTTATTGAGACGTGCAGGGTCTAAAAGGCCCCGCATGTCTCCTCTGGGCTCCACTAAATGTATTACAATGCGAATCGCAATGAAATACATTCCTTCTGGGAACGCAGCACTGAGATAGCAGGAGCTAGCAGCATTGAAAGTTGCTGGAGTAAGAATTTTAACAGAGTTTACTAGGGAACATTGATTTTATTGTTATCAATGTGTTAAGCAAAAAACACTGAGGGTTTTATTTATTTATTTATGTTTTTTTTATTATAAAGTGACATTAGAGTTAGCTTAACAAAAAAAAAAAAAAAAAAAAAAATATCTATTCAAGTACAGTAAAACCTTGGATTACGAGCATAATTCGTTCCAGAAACATGCTTGTAATCTAAAGCATTTGTATATCAAAGCAAATTTCCCCATAAGAAATAATGGAAACTCAAATGATTCGTTCGACAACCATTTATTCATAAATCCTTCAGTTTATAGTCCATATAAAAAGATTATAGCAATGTGATCAGGTTGTGTAACCATAAAATGTCCATCCAAAAATGGCAGCCTCCACAGGGGGATTAGAAGCAAAATCCAGCAGGAGTTACAAAGTATAAAAAAGAAGAGAGGCTCCTCTAAAGTGTAGCAATATGGTTACATTTAATGAAGGTACAACATTTAGCAACTCACATGGTTGATGATTAAAAGAGGCACATGTAAATATGCAGGCATCCAGGGTAAAGCTGTCCACAAACACCATCATAGACCATCCTCGGGATCGGGAAGACTACTCTGCAGTAGAGCGATCTGAAAGCGAGGCTTGATGTTCTTGTGAAGCACAGCATGGAAGGGACGACGTTGATGGCGGTGAGGAGGATGGTCTATGAGGACCGCTTTACCCCGGATGCCTGCATACTTAGATGTGCCTGGTTTAATCATCAACCATGTGAGTTGCTAAATGTTGTACCTTCATTAAATGTAACCATATTGCTACACTTACAGGCGCCTCTCTCCCTTTTATACTCAGTTGTGAAATGAGTCAAAAGTTATTAAAAAAATGTAGCTTGTCTTGCAAAACGCTGTCAAACCAAGTTACTCTCAAACCAAGGTTTTACTGTATGTATTCTTAATTCCAAAAAGTACATTCCATTGCTCTTAGCCCTCTCCAAACCTCCAAAGTCAGACTTCCTGTGAAAGGTACCTAAATTCATTCCAATTTCTTACTGTATGTATGAACATTTGATGTTTCATGAAACATAGATTAGAGGGCCATTATGTAGAGGATGGGTATGGATTATTTTTGGAGTATAGGGATATTGTTTAGAGTCACTTTAAACTGGCCATACGCAAAGCAACATTTCAGCCAATTACTGAACCAGATGAAATTCTAGCCCTGTTGGCACCCTCCCACCTGACACCCTTCGATCTGAATATGGAAGGCTTCAGGTGGAAAATTGTTGGCCAAACAGCATGAAGGCAGGTGTAGTTCGGCCTCCCTGCACAGGTGGCGCTATTAGGAAAATCACCATGCTGAGACAGCAAATGAGAAAGGGGAACTCATGTTCCTCTGAGGCCCCCATAGGTGTCATCAGTGGAGCAGCAGTTCAATTGGAAGCTACTGCCCTGGATGACCTCAGTGGCCATCTTTAGAGTAGGCAGTGCAAATAAATGGCACTGTCCCCCTTTAGTTGCTGCGCATTTGCGAAATGGCTAGGCCAGGGGCAGGAACCAGCTGGCTCGGAATAGTGTGTCTAGCATAGGGAAAGGTTTTGGTGGAGGAAGGACAGCGTAGAGACCACTTGCCTGTGCTGCCAGCTAAGAGCCCTTCCTCATCCAAGTGCAGTGTAGCCACTCCGCTTTCCAGCCACCTCCTGTGTCAGACAACTTCTTCTATATATACAATCTGTATACACTCCTCTGCTTCCTCCAGCGTCGCTTGCCTGCATAACTCTGCTGGAACACTGATAATCTGACAGAGTGTTCAGTCAGATTTAGAGCAAAAGCCTGTTATAGGCAGGCTCCTTTGGTGTGTAGAGAAAACTCAGTGTCCACCATACAGTACATCCCTGTGGATACTGAATCCAGCACCACCTCTTCAGGCACTGCCGGCCCAACCTGGTTAATTTCTCCACAGTCCTCCCAGACTGAATACTCACCTTCCCATCCAGCTGACATATCCTGCTGTCCTCACACTCGCTCTCATGCCTCCAGGAAAGGATTCCTCTGTGTGTTGTAGAGGGTCCCTCCAACACCTGAGCCCCAGGCCATCCCCCCAGACTAGGGGGCACCCTCAATGGCCACAGACAGCCTACTCAGCACTCTTCCACCTGACTGCCCCCTGCCCCTACTGGCATAACTCATGGCTATTTATGAGGTGGCCTGCCCCCTTCCAGACCCATTCTGTGGGGATTGGCTGGGGCCCTCATAAATATTCCAAGCATCCCCTCCTAACTTCGACCCACTGCATCTGGACGCTTCTCCAAGGTTCCAGAAAATGGGAGGCACCAGAGAGGCTGCTTGCTGAGTCATGCAGCCTCCCTGAGTCACTCAACACTGACCCAGATTCGACCCAAGCCTGGCTCTCAGCCAATCCAATTTGCCTACACTAACAAAATCTATTTACGCCTAGCTAGAGGGTGCTACATATGTGTAAGTATGAACGTAAGGTAGGGACTTTAGATTGCAAGCTCTTTAAAGGCAAGGACATATGTGAATGTGTAAATTGATGGCACTATAATAAGTAACACTGAGTTTAGGGGTCACCTAAGGAAAGTGGAACTAGCAATCCATGCTCATGCTAACTGTAGCACTGAATTTGGACTAGAGGAACTACTGCTTAGGGCAGGTCCCCTACATTTTTTTTTTTAAAACAGAACCTATATGGAGATTCTACAGCTATATACTGTATATAAAGCAGGATTCACCCATGCAATTCTGGACAAAATTACGGCAGGTGTGCCTTCTGAAGCTACAAAGTCTTAAAGACTATACTCTGAAAAATCAATGAACTAGAGCTTGTGGATGGTGCATCAGTATGAGCTATTTACAATGCTAAACCGCACCTTTGGATGCAGCAGAGTTCATAGCTGTGCAAAGCAGTTCCTGGACTGGATAAGTCCTTGGAAATTGTACAAAAATCTCACTAATTCCAGTGAGCTCCTTAAAATGTTGATGAGAATCCAAGCATTGATGAAAAGGATCGTGGGAGCAGTTCCATGTCATTAGCGATTAGGATTTGGCATACTCAAAATTGTTTAAAAAGCTTAGCATTTTCTTGGTTTTTATTATAGGATCAATGACTTCTGTGTGTTAGTTGTGCCCATAGTAATCAGTAAGGGGCATCCTAATATATTTTAACCTGCACTAGAAACATTACAGCTAGGTTTTGATGGCTGTCATGCATCTTCATATTTACATTATATATTTCATCACCAGCAGATTATATTATAGGCAGCTTAGATAGTGGCCTGGGGCCTAAGGCTGGAGAGGGATCCAATGGCTAGCCAACAGTGTAGTACTCACTGTGACAGACGGTTTGTTTAGTGTGCTGCTCAGGCTCGATCACTATGGGGAGTAGTGTGAGTGATGCTACAACCACTGCAGGAGTGCCAAAAAGGGATGGAGCTCCCAGCTCCTGTAGTCACTAGAAGAAGAGAGAAAAGATCCCTGGTGCTGCACATCCACAAAGTCCTATGGTGGTATGAGAGAGACAACCTCAGCCTGGGCTCCTGCCAGGCCACACCTCCAACGCGTTTCACTCAGCCCTCCCGGAGCTTAGTCATGAGTGATTTGACTTACGAGTGTCCATTGTGGCTATTGTTTATTAGTTCTGTGGGATGTAATAAAATCCAGTACTTTTTATGGATAGGCATTTTCACATCAATTGTTCTGCTCTCAAAATTATAATTATATTAAAAGTTCAGACAAAAGATTTTTTGCCAGTGAAATTGAATATTTTATCATAAGTTATTGAACCAGAAAAAAAGTCCAAACACAGTACAGTGTCAAGCTGAACTCTGGACAAAATGAGCATTTAACCCTTGCAGTGGGGGTAAGGGCCAGCGGGCCCATGAATAGAACCACTCAGGGCACAAGCTGCAGTTAACCTGCCAGTGTTTAAAGTGTTGTTTCCACCAAAAAAAAATTGCTTAAAAATCATAAAAATGTAAAAAAAAATTATTGGAAAAAAAAATTTTTTACTCACCTCTAAATGCCTGTTGCTAGGGGTCCCTCGTAGTCTGCCACCTTAAGCGCCCGGGCACTGACATCGCTTCCCCTCGGCGCCGCACAGTCATCTGGGACCTGTCACGTGTCCCAGATGACTGAGCGTCATATCACGGCGCACCGCGCCGCTCGTGCTTGCGCAGTGGGTGCCTGGCTGTGAAGCCACAGCCGGGTGCCCACAGTAAGAATGCCGGCGCCACGAGCGGAGCGGGTAACGAGGGGGGGCTTCGTTCCCCGCATCGCTGGACCCTGGGACAGGTAAGTGTCCGATTATTAAAAGTCAGCAGCTGCAGTATTTGTAGCTGCTGACTTTTAAAAACATTTTTTTAGGGGGCACCCCGCTTTAAATTTAAATGTAACTAAATGGAATGCAAAGATATAAAGGTTATAAGCTAAATCTGACAATAGCAATTTTAAGCTCCTAGTTGTGAATTTACCATGTAAAGAAGCGAGAAAGCAGTGGCCACGATTATTGAATCTGAAAATAAAGCTTTCAAATATTAAAGCTAAATTATCTGAGAAGAGTCTTTGAAACAGACTTGGAATTGGAGAGAATGGAAAATAATCTGTAAATCAGGATCAGACGTCAAACAAATGAACAAAATCATTTTAATATAGATTTTCTGACAATCAAAAACACAATTGAAAATGTGCTCTTTTCATTTTAGTAGGCTAAATGAGAAACTGTAACTGTGCTAACCTTATGAATTATGTATATGATGGAATATTGGGCATAATTATACATAGCTCTAGAAAAAAATCAAAATACAGCCAAAACATATGAAGTAGAATTGAGAGATGTGTATAAGAATTGTTTATTTTAATAACATTATTTAAAGGTTCTAGGAATTACGGATGAAGTGAAAGGTATAGGTTATGCCAGCGTCCCTAGGATTGAATATTCCAAGAAGCAAATTGCATTTTTTCGTAGGATATTTTAGCCATTATTGATCTATCAAACAGAATGTGTTAAAAGGGTAACAAAGCTTTATTAGATGATTCATGATAAATGTACAAAATCTAAAAAAACATGTTATGACTTACATATTTGACATGTACTGTATATAGACCCCACCACCTAAACAGTTGTAAGTTGAGCCTTAACCCCTTTGTGCCTAAGGGTAAAACAAATCTTAAAGTGACACTAAAGTCTCATTTGTTTTTCCTTAAAAATACCAAACATGTTATACTTACCTGCCTGTGCAGTGATTTTGCACAGAGCAGCCTGGATCCTCCTCTTATCAGGTCCCTTGCCACCACTCCTGGCCCCTCCCTCCTGCCGAGTTGCCCCAGAACAAGCAGCTTTCTATGGGGACACCCGAGCCAAGCCACTGCTCTGCGTGTCCATTCAGACATGGAGCTGTGGCTCACCCTCGCCCCCTCTCTCTCCTCATTGGCTCACTGACTTTGATTGACAACAGCAGGAGCCAATGGCGCCCCACTGCTGTCTCAGCCAATGAGGAGGGAGAGTCCTGGACAGTCAAGACTCTCATGCAACATGGCTATATCGAGATGGGGCACAGGTAAGTATTAGGGGGGGCTGAGGGGGCTGCTGCACACAGAAGGTTTTTTATCTTAATGCATAGAATGCAGTAAGATACAAAAATCTTCTGCCTTTAGAACCACTTTAATGCCTAAGCACAATTTAGCAACTTTGACATCTGTTAGTAAAACTGTATGTATCATCACAACTACTTTGTGCATCCAGGTGCATTATACCGCATTTTTTCAGGACAAATAGGGCTTTCACTTGGTGGTAATGGATATCTCCTGAATTTTTTTATTTATTATTATTATTATCAAAGGAAAACGGGCCCAAAATAGTCACAAAAATAATTTTTTATTTTTATTTAGCTGTATATTTCTTGCTACTGCCATTACCTTCCACCAAAGAACAACCCAAATTAAAATTTCCTGCTCCTGACGATCTCAGCGATACCACATATGTTAGTTGTTATTTGTACCCATGGTACAGCTCAAACACAATAGTGAGCGTTTTGCTCTTTTTTTTAATCCTACCTAAAACACATTGACACTGTTACTAATTAAAGAAAAAAGAAAACCCATCCAAAAAAAAAAAAAAATACTGACCCTGACCTTTGACCCAAACACTAACCCTGGCACTGACCTAGATCATACCTTGATCTTGGTATTTATTTTTTAGGGAGATGCGCAAATATGCGGCCCCACGGAAAAAAGCCCAGTCCAGTGGGGCCGCATATTTGCTTACGCTTGGCGTGAAGGGGTTAATATTACCAGTAAGTTCAATTCCAATGTACAATTAGTTAGTGGAGAAAATCCACAAAATTCTTGTAAGATGTGGGAATTTTCCAACACATTTCGAGAAGAACACTCTTCATCAGGGTGTTAGGGAAGGCAGAATGTGCTCAGGTGCTCAGGTGCATAGTTATACACAAACATAGAATTCTTGTTATCCATACTCAAGCTCGTTTGAATGCACACACGCAGATGCGCACGCTGGCATGCGCGTTGTTGTGCACGCCCTACACCAAGACATTTAAACGGCACTGATGCACTAAGACTTTGCCTTGTGGTCTACAGCTTTTTCCTGCATATCTGCTACCGGTTTCTGTATCTGATCTTCTGTTGCCGACCTGATCTGCCTGGACCACACTTGAACTCTGCCTGTACAGACTCCTGGCTTGCCTCTGGACCACGTCTTTGCCTGCTCCCCTCACCTCGCCTCACCATTGCATGGCCTGGACTCTGACTACCCTTTTGTCACCATTTTGCTTCTGACCTGCCCGCTAGTTAATGACCCAGCCTACCTGACTCTGCTATGTGCCCTGAACCTGTGGTTATCATCTGGACTTCTGAAGCCTGCCAAGTACCTGCTTTCTGTCTGCCAGTGACCTGCCAGCCTGACATCTCTGTTGCCCTGCATCCATAGTCCAGCCTGCATCTGGGTGCACACAGACAACTCATTGGCATCAGTCTTCGCAAGAACTGTGCCACTCTGGTCTCTCATGCCTCCTGTTACCTTGCTAGGGGTACTGAGTCAGCGGTGTAGGAAACACCTAACTCAGGTACGCGACACAGGGGCTGTAGCAGAACGTATAGGTTTGGTGGTTTTTAAGCCTTATCAAAGACATATATACAAATAAAAGAAATCTACGGTTGGTGGGTGCATCATCTAACCTAGGGGTCCTCACAGGTGGTTGTATGCCTGCAGGAACCGAGAGGATATTTACACAAAGGTGAGTCTTGTGAATGGTGAAAATGCTACAGGACTCCTCAAATAGAAAAAATATTCCTCAATGTCATTCACTGTCAGTTTCTGTTGTCCTGACACAGAAAAGACTGAGTATTGTCATCCTAGGCCTGAAAGTGGGTTATTGACAGTGTTGTGGGGTTTAGATACTCTTTAGGCTTTAATATTAACGTGATTTCAAACAATCACCTTGTAAAGCCACCCAGTCAGTTTAAAATAGAGATGAAAGGCAAAATATTTTTGTATAAATATAAAAAAACATTATAAATACCTTTTTTCCCCTTTTTGTGATCACATTCTCCCTGTTCCCAGCTGCATGAGAGCTGGGGGAGGAGAAACAGCAGTACACTGAGCTTCCCAGTGAAAGGTTGTGCTGGATGGGGATAGATGCCAGGACAAATCTCATAATTAGAAGAGAGCAGGCTGAGTTCCCAGCATAGCTAGAGAACTGAGCATGGTGTATTCTCCTGCTTAGTGTGGTCAGTTTTTAAAAGGGAAAGCAGAGGGACTAGCAGGAACATCAAGGATTTCACACAAAGTAAGCAATACAAAAAGATTAGGATACTTTTTCATACAAGTACAGCAGGCACATATCAGGAATAAGAAATGTTGGGTTTACATACTCTTTAGGTTTAATTAGGGAAATTCAGAAAATGTAGACAAAATAATTGCGCTTGATTCGGTGCCTGTCATATATACTGTAGATATTTGGTTTCTGCACTCGTACTGGACACTCCTTTCTCAATGCGCATCCTCCTTCCCCGGCCACTGCACCCATCACATTGACTGATGGATGGTCAACAAGTTTTGTACTAGGTGTGGGCTGGGCCTAATGGGGAGCCAAGGGAATAGTTTGGCATTAGCTTGCTTTAATTTTAACAGTGCCCAGCAGTGGGCAGATAGATAGCCACAATCAATCAAGAGAAAAGTGGACCTGATGGGGCCTAGTTTCCCATCATGTTCTGCCAACCCAGGGACAAGTTATTTCCAAATATGGGCATTGCCATGTCTGTGTAATGCCATCACCTGTATCCCCATCACCTATGTCATATTCATGACAGATGAACAGAAGAAGGTTGGGACTTTAAATAAAAAAACACCTTGGGAGAGAGGCGCCTCCATCCCTAAATTTGAGTAATAGACAAGGGAATTGGGACTTTAAGTGAGGCACATAGAGGAACCAGACGTAGAAGTAAATGCATTTATTAAACAATCATTTACATAACACAGTAGGTCAAAAAATAAGCATTGCAGTAAAAAGTTGTATTGGTAAAAGAACCATAAACAATTACATAACACCATGTACAAAAAGATAAATAGGACACTGAATAGTGTGGGATATCATATGCCAATATTGCTCCATATGCAGGATAACAAACCATAATTGCACAAGGTAAATTTCATCATGGGTCAAGTCATTTTGGGGTTAAATACCGCCTCATCAGGAGAAGATGCTAGGGACAATTCTGTAGAGAAAGAAATATATATACAAAATGAATCTATACAGGCATACCCCTCTTTAAGTAAACCCACTTTACGTACACTCGCAAGTACTGACATACACGCGAGTGTATGTAAAGTGCCTCGCAAGCAGGGCTCAAGTCCTGCAGGAACGCATGGGAACGGAGTTCCTGTACTTTTTCCACAACAGGAACTTAGTTCCCGTTAGCAGCCGTGTCCCGCAAGACTTTGAAGTATGTGAGCTGTGTGGCAGGGCTACACCAGCAGCTGCCGACACAGCTCACAATAGTAAGTGCCGCACACCTGACCATTCAGGAATTGCCAGTAGGGGGCCCCATGACAGCTTCCGCTTCGATCTACCTGTCAATCGCAGCTAGCTGACAGGTAGATCAGGTCCCTGCTGCTAAGAGATTGTATTTAGTCAGACCTCTCGTGATGCGCTCCTCCCCGCCGGCCCCTCCTGATTTTCTGTCTCCTCATCCCCCCCCCCCCCAGTCTCCTGCATATTTGCTCTGTGTGTCCCGCTGAATCCCCCCCTCCTCTATCTTCAGTGCCATATGATGAGGGAACCCAGAGGAGGAGCACAGCTATTCTGCTCACAGGACATGCAGGGAGAGAGGTGAGCTGAGGGAGGAACATCCGTTTGGGGTGGTAAGCTGAGCACAATACCTGGCAAAGTTTAATGCCAGGAGGGAAGTTTATGTGGAAATATGTGAAGGGTTGGAATAGCAGCGAGTGTGTATTGGAGCCCTGCAGAGTTTGCAGCCCCCCCGAGCTAACATATATCTCCTAAGCAGGAACACATCACTATCTCCCCAAGCATTCTGTCCAGATAATGTGCAGTTCATTTATGACCTTTCCGTTTAACCCTGTGTTATCCAAAGTCTGTTCAATGAAAAGTGTAAACTCACCACATAAACACTCTATATACAAAATAAAATTCCCCAATAAAGATCAGAACATGATGTTCACATTTGCATGGAAGCACAATTGAATGAATGCTGATTATTCAGAGAATTACCATATTTTTTTATGTACTAACAGTTAAGCTTCATAAACACAATACGAAATTTGGATGAAAAATACCACTTTTGAAGCGTTCGTGCATATGAGCGTATCATTTTTTTTATTTGGTGGGCGAGTGGATCTTGGGTGGGAGTTCCCTCACTTTTTTCCCCAGGACTTGACCCCTGCTCGCAAGTACCATACAGACATTTTGCATCCGCAGTAGAAGTAGCCCGCTCTGTTCCAGTGTGCCCCTGACACCACCACTACAGCCCCTGACCCCCTCCCCCCACACTACAGCCCCTGACCCCCCCCCCCCCCCCACTACACCCTAGAACTGAAAAAAGGTATTGCTTCACTTTAAGTACATTTTCGTTTTACATACATGCTCTGGTCCCAATGTATACTTAAAAGTAGGGTATGCCTGTATTAACCCCAGTAGTTGGGGGAGTATGGAGGAAGGAGCAAAAGAGGACAGTATGAGGGAAAATTATATCCATCCCCCTACTTACCTCAAAATACAAAATGCCAGAGCAGATTACTGGGAGGCCGGGAAACATCTCGAACATCTGTACCGGGAGCTGAGATGGTAAGGGCCCCCCATGACAGAGCAAGCCCACAATTCCCACAAGATAAGGAAGTCCACGCTGTCATGACAGGTAGTGCTTAGTGATAACTCCAAGGTGTCGGCAAAAAATGAGTAACTAAGGTAAAATAAATGGTGAGTGACCATATTAGGACAATCCATAATGAGTAGTGACAACCTATTGGGAGGAAAGCCATAGGGTGAGCAGCACAGCTAAGTGCACAGTGATGGTGAAGATAAAAAAGGATGTGCATGTAACTACCCAGAACAATAGGACTGGGAGGGGAGTGGTAGTATGAAACAAGACAAGAAAGTGCCGGCAAACACCACTACGTATAAGGCAAGTACCTGGTATGATTCCAATAGAAAGGAATGGAAAACTATCGTGACCCATAAATAGCAAACGGCAGACAGCTTAACTAACCGATCCAAGCAGGGGCATTTGTAGGCAATGAGCCCGCGTGGGGGTCCACCCAACAGTGTCACGCTAGGCATGATTCAATGAGAGGAGTACTTCCTCCGAGATGTTTCATTTAATTACCCATATTTATTACTACTGTTCATACTATTACTCATATTCATGACAGTTTTCCACCACAGGTACTGTGTACCTCTGTATGTCAGCTCAAAGCTGCTCTTAAAGGGATTGCAAACACAGAAGGCTTTTTTATTTTAATGCATTCTAGGCATTAAGATAAAACATTTTTATCTAGGGATGTTGTAGGGGTGTCTCAGCTGCCCGAGGCTCCCCTACTCATTGGCTGAGACAGCAGCGCTGCACCATAGGCTCCGCTGCTGTCAGTCAAAGTCAGTCAGCCAATCAGGGGAGAGAGGGCAGGGCCTAATCCTGGCTCCGTGTCTAAATGGACACAGGGAGCTGTGACTCGGTTCGGATGCCCCCACAGCAAGCTGCTTGCTGTAAGGCAGTGGTCATCAACCCTGTCCTCATGGCCCACTAACAGGCCAGGTTTTATGTATTACCTTGGGGAGATGCAGACTAGAATATTGCAATCACTGAGCAGCAAATTATATCACCTGTGATGTGTTTAAGTTATCTTGCAAACCTGGCCTGTTAGTGGGCCTTGAGGACAGGGTTGATGACCACTGCTGTAAGGGCACTTAACAGGAAAGAGGGGACTGGGGCACTGGCGAGGGACCCGAGAGGAGGAGAATCCAGGATGCTCTGTGCAAAACCAACTGCACAGAGCAGGTAAGTATAACATGTATTGTTTTAAAAAACAAAAAAACAAATAACGAGACTTAATAAACAGTTTCCTAAACTGAGGACTTGCAGTAATTCTTTAAGAATCTGTTGCTGCCATAGCGTGTCGACAGTAAGAACTACCTGAATGTGGCGCTTATGTCAGTAATGTTAATGAAACTAGCGCAAATGCTTGCTTGAATTAGACGTTAGTAGTTCTTATGCCCCGTACACACGGTCGGAATTTCCGACGGAAAATGTCCTATGGGACCATGTTGTCGGAAAATCCGACCGTGTGTGGGCTCCATCGGACATTTTCCGTCGGACTTTCCAACGGAAAAAATTTGAGATCCTGCTCTCAAATTTTCCGACAACAAAGTCCGATCGGACTTTTTCCGATCGTGTGTAGCGAATTTCGATGGACAAAATGCCACGCATGCTCAGATCACATTACAAGACCAAAGCTATTGGCTACTAGCCTCTACGTAGTTCCGTCGGACGCAATGAACGTCACCACATTCCGAATGATCGGATTTTCGGACAACTTTGTCCGACCGTGTGTATGCAACACCAGTGTCGGACAAAATCCGTCGGAAAAATTCGTTATTAGAGTGATGCTAAACTCTAGTTTAAGAAAGGAAAATTTGATTCAAGCATAGCTTTCCTAAAAAGGACTTTTCAATCCTTGAATGTGACGTGAAAGGGAAAACTAGAGGTTTAAGACCCCTTTCACACTGCCAGCGTTTTTCAGGCACTACAGCGCTAAAAATAGCGCCTGTATAGCGGCTGAAAAAAGCTGCTCCATGCACCCCAGTGTGAAAGCCCGAGGGCTTTCATACTGCAGCGGTGCGCTGGCAGGGCGTCACAAAAAGTCCTGCCAGCAGCTTCTTTGAAGCGGTGAAGGAGCGTTGAATTCACCGCTCCTCCACCGCTGCTCCCATTGAAATCAATGGGGCAGTGCTGCGATACCGCCGGCAAAACGCCGCTCCGGCAGCGTTTTGCGGGCGGATTTAACCCCTTTTCGGCCGCTAGCGGGGGGTAAAAACCGCCCTGCTAGCAGCCGAATAACGCCACTAAAATGACGGTAAAGCGGCGCTAGAAATAGCGCCGCTTTACCGCCGACGCCGGCTTGGAAGCCGTCTCAGAGCTCATGGAGGTTGTTACAAGGAGGCAGAAAAACACAGTAAAGCCTCTTACACACGATCGGATTTTCCGCAGACAAGAACGTCAGACTTTTGTCCGAGGGGCGTTGGCCAGGAACTTGTCTTCCATACAAAGGGCAAGGAATTGTCGGCCAACAAACACGAACGTAGTGACGTACTACGTGTTTTTTCAGCTCTTTAGCGCCACCCTTTGGGCTCCTTCTGCTAATTTCGTGTTAGTAGAAGTTTGGTAAGTGTGCATTCGTGCTTTTCATTTCGCACTTTTCATTTCGTGCTTTTCAGTTCGTTTCTGAACGGCCGTTCGTCAACCAGCCATGTTGCGGAATCGGATAACATAATATGTTATTTATCATTGGCCTTGGAGTTATTGCTTTGAACCAAGTCCAGTCCAGGAACAGGAGGAGGAGGATTTCTTGGACCAAAAATTGGTGATTTTATTAATCGTGACCAATTATGTCATATGCCTTTGCTGCGGGAGCTCCAGGAGAATAATCGGACACCTGGATGTTCGGGTTCGGCAGGTTTGGCCGAACTTCAGAAAAAAGTTCGGGTTCGGGACCGAACTTGACCCGAACTTGACCCCGAACACCGAACCCCATTGAAGTCAATGGGGACCCGAACGGCTATAATAAAGTGTCGGCTCCCGTCCCCCTTAATACAGAGAACAGTCATTGAAGTCATTTATTTTTAAAAAGTTAGTCATAAAAAGTGTTTGGGGACCCGGGTCCTTCCCCAGGGGACATGTATCAATGCAAAAAAAACTTTTAAAAACGGCCGTTTTTTTTCGGGAGCAGTGATTTTAATAATGCTTAAAGTGAAACAATAAAAGTGTAATATTCCTTTAAATTTCGTACCTGGGGGGTGTCTATAGTATGCATGTAAAGGGGCGCATGTTTCCAGTGCTTAGAACTGTCTCTGCAAAAAGTGTAATTTTTGCCGGAAAAAAAGCTATTTAAAATCACTCGCGGCTATATGAATTGTCGGCTCCCGTAACACAGAGAACAGTCATTCATTGAAAGCCATTCATAAAAAAAAAGTCATTGATAAAAAATAAAAAAAACAACAAAAAAAAAGCGTGGGGGTCCCCCAAATTCAATAACCAGGCCCTTCAGGTCTGGATGGATTTTAAGGGGAAACCCAGCCAAAAAAAAATGGCGTGGGGTCCCCCTCAAAATCCATACCAGACCCTTATCCGAGCACGCAACCTGGCAGGCCGCAGGAAAAGAGGGGGGGACGAGAGCGGCCCCCCCTCCCGCCTGAACCGTACCAGGCCACATGCCCTCAACATTGGGAGGATGCTTTGGGGGTCTGAGACCCCCAAAGCACCTTGTCCCCATGTTGATGAGGACAAGGGCCTCGTCCCCACAACCGTGCCCGGTGGTTGTGGGGGTCTGCGGGCGGGGGGCTTATCGGAATCTGGAAGCCCCCTTTAACAAGGGGACCCCCAGATCCCGCCCCCCCCCCCCCTGTGTGAAATGGTAAGGGGGTACAAAAGTACCCCTACCATTTCACCAAAAAAGTGTCAAAAATGGTAAACATGACAGGAGACGGTCTTTGACAATTCCTTTATTAAAATCTTCTTTCGTCTTGTCTTCCTTTCTTCATCCTTCAGTTTCTTCATCTTCTCCTTCCATCTTCTTCTTCCTCTTCTTCCTCCGATCCGCTTCTTCTTGGCCTTCTCGTCCAGCATCGGTGTCTCTTCTGGGTCGCTCCGCGCAATGGGAGGCTCCCGCTGTGTGAGGCTTCTCTCCGGTATCTTCTTCCATGGCGTCGGTCTCTGAGGCGTCTCTCCGGTATCTTCTTCCAAGGCGTCGGTCTCTTCTTGGGCCACTCCTCGCAATGGGAGGCTCCCGGTGTGTGAGGCTTCGCTTCGGCTGACAGGTCTTTTATAACGGAGGGCGGGGGCCACCTGGTAACCCCGCCCCCCTATGACGCATGGGGACGTCATGGGGACTTCCCTATGGCTTTCCCCTCTGACGTCACGGGGAAAGCCATAGGATGTTGTTTTTTTTATTTTTTATCAATGACTTTTTTTTTATGAATGGCTTTCAATGAATGACTGTTCTCTGTGTTACGGGACCCGGCAATTCATATAGCCGCGAGTGATTTTAAATAGCTTTTTTTCCGGCAAAAATTACACTTTTTGCAGAGACAGTTCTAAGCACTGGAAACATGCGCCCCTTTACATGCATACTATAGACACCCCCCAGGTACGAAATTTAAAGGAATATTACACTTTTATTGTTTCACTTTAAGCATTATTAAAATCACTGCTCCCGAAAAAAACGGCCGTTTTTAAAAGTTTTTTTTGCATTGATACATGTCCCCTGGGGCAGGACCCAGGTCCCCAAACACTTTTTATGACTAACTTTTTAAAAATAAATGACTTCAATGACTGTTCTCTGTATTAAGGGGGACGGGAGCCGACAATTCATATAGCCGCGAGTGCTTTTAAAAGACATTTTAAAAAGCACCATTACATCGCCGAACACCGGACCCGAACCCGAACATACAGTCAATTGTTCGGGTTCGGGTCCGGGACCCGAACACCCAAAAGTCCGGTACGGACCCGAACTTTACAGTTCGGATTTTCCGCCAACAGCCTGTCATCACAACACAATTCCCGTGGGAAAATCCGATCGTGTGTGTACGAGGCGTAAGAAACAATTTAATGAAAAATAAAATACAGGGCTATTAACCAGTCGAGCTTTACAGCTATCTTTTTTTTCATGTTTGCACACATGTAAAAATCTTCATTTCTGGCAATAAAATGACTTAATACCCCAGAACATTATATATTTTGTGAAAGCAGAGGCCCTTTAGAATAAGAAGTTGACAGTTACAAATGTTTATGTCACATGATATTTGTGCAACTGTTTATTAAACGCACAATTTCAGAAAAATATACAATACATTTATTTTAGTGCAAACACAATATAATACCCATGTTTTTGGTAAAATATAAAAGATGAGGTTGCATCAACTAAATAGATACCCAATATGCCAAGTCTTAAAATTACGTGCGCCCATGATATCACAAAAATTCTCTATAGGTGACGTTTTAAAATCTTTTAAAGTTCATCAGTTTAGAGTTAACCAGGAGCTCTTGTGCTAGAATTATTGCTCTCACTTCGATGTTTATGGTGATATGTCACACATGTGGTATGACTGCGATTTACATATGTATGCACACCCTGGGCAGGCTTTTGCATTTGCACGTGTGTGCAGGGCAACAGGGGTTATGGCAATTTAAAAAAAAAAAATTCATAGATTTTATTATAACTTTTTTTTTAAATGTTCATCTTTCATTTTTTTACTTAACTGCTTATCACACGGGGGTTAAACCCCTTTGCAAAAGCATTGGGGAGGTGACAGGTACTTTTTTTGGAGACATTAGATCCCCAATGTCTCCCCTGTCCTTCACACTATCTAACCAAGCACAAATTGGCTTGGTTAGATGTGTCCCCTAGCAGTACTGGCCAGGAAATGAAACTGAAACTAAAAGGTTGCTTTTGACAACGTCGCACATAGATGATGAAACGTGTCAAGCTGACTCTCTCATACGTCACTACTGACCCAGAGAGTGGAACGCACGCTATGCAGTAAGCAGCGTCCACGTCTCTCACACGAGTAGGGCTGCTGTTTTGGATTTGTGACGTCCAGTTCTGTCATACTGA
>CM053029.1:363312334-363346437 GCA_028564925.1 Lithobates sylvaticus | reverse complement strand
ACTTTATTTGTACTGTCGCTGCACAGCAGCGCAGTGACATGTGGTAAGATCCAGTGTGCTGAGGGAAAATGCACACGTGCTGCATTTTTTCACACTTCACTGCTCTGCACTACACATCCCACCAGCATTGTGGTGCAAATGGTGTGGGCCTATTCACGCAGTAAGATTTTTACCATACATTAGAGGGCTTTTCATCCTCCACAGTCTCCTTCAACCTCAGCAGATCCAATGATGCAAGTGTGTAAAGTTTAAACAACATAGAAGGGAAACCATCATAGTGCTAAACTGTTTTAATAATAAAAAATATGCATCACAGATTAAAAAAAAAAAAAAAAAACATTTGGTAAGTGCTCGCCCAGCATTAAGGATATCTGTTTCAATTCATAGGGATTACTGAATGCTACTTCTGTTGTGCACAAGTAAACCCCTTTATTGATTACGGACGCCACTGCACTGTAGTCCCACCTGGCGCGTTTTGTCATACGCTGACATTTTCAAGGGTGGTTACAGTATAGTCGGAATATCGTCCCCTAAATGGTCCTTTCTACTTCCACCCATGTCTTCCTTCTACCGCCCTTCTCCCCATGGTGATCATGGATGTGCAATTTCATGTGGGACACACTTGTTCGAACTTGCACCAGAAGTGTTATCTGGACTTGGACACACATTTAGCACACAGCACTTGTTTCCACTTTTTTTTTTTCCCATATAACAGGCACTTTGTGATGAAATATTGTTATTAATTAATTTTGGTTCTAATGCATTAAGGGCTTATTTGCACCAGAACGTGATGCAAGAAACCCATGTTCTATGTGCAGTTCCCACACCGTTTTCTGATTGCATTCCTGGGTGTGCAATCTGCTCCGGGTGTCAATATATTCCTAATGACACTCCAAACACAGAACGCAAACGCAGTGTATTTGACTGCACTGGATAGCATGGTAACGCAGTACCATGCCATCCGGTTGCAGCACATTTTTTAAAAGTAGTGCATGTGCTTATTTTGGTTCCATCCAGTGTGATTTACAGTCCATTCAAATGAATGGGCTGAAAATCACACCGCACAGGAATTCACGCGTGAACCGGCTCTAAATCTATTTATGCACTTTGTTTTGCTACTGCAAAGCAGAGATTGATTAAAAGATTGCACTTTTATTAATTAATTACGGTATGTATTGTTAAATGATTGATTAGTATATTGGTTTTGGGGTCCTGTAAGGAAGATAAGTGCTGTATGTTGAATATAAAATATGTGCATACAGGCAATTATTAGCGAAATCTTGTGCATAAAATGGTTCAGCGGTGTCTTCTTAAAGCAGACTGTCGCAGTCCTACATGTAGAAGTTCACATGGATAAATATAGTGCCTAGCAGCTGTTATACTGTTTATACGTATGCGGTCTGTAGATTTGAGTAGCTTATAGGTTTTATATAGGCCACGCTAATATGGCTTCAAACTCTGTTCAGTGTTACAAAAAGCCGTGTTGGTCTTTTTTAAGTTGCTTGTCTCCTGCGGGTGATGTATGTAGTAAAGTTGATGTCTTTGCGGTTCTTTTTATGAGGAATGGCCTGTGTCAGTGTTTTTACACTGCATATGAGTGAGGAAATTTGATCTGACTTGTACTTGCATGTGCCAAAAGCTCTACAATAATTCCATGAACACTTCAGAATTTCAGCGTTGCGTAAAAGGAAAAAAATAAAATAAAAACACAATATCTCACAAAAGTGAGTACACCCCTCACATTTTTATAAATAGATAGAATAAACTATGTGACAACATTGAAGAAATTACACTTTGCTACAACGTAAAGTAGTAAGTGTACAGCTTTTATAACAGTGTAAATTTGCTGTCCCCTCAAAATAACTCGACACAGGGCGGCACAGTAATGTAGTGGGTAGCACTCTCGCCTAGCAGTAAAAAATGTTGCTGGTTCGAATCCCAACCACGACACTACCTGCCTGGAGTTTGCATGTTCTCCCTGTGCCTGTGTGGATTTCCTCACACACTCCAAAGACATGCTGGTAGGTTAATTGGCTTCTGTCCAAAATTGGCCCTAGTATATGAATGGGGACCTTGGATTGTGGGCTCCTTGAGGTTAGGGGCCGATGTGAGTGTGCGATGTACAGGGATAGGGACAATTGTAGACACGCACCCACACTCACTCAGGTTGAAGTAGATGGACTGGTATATTTTATTCAACCTTACTATGTAACTATGTAACACACAGCCATTAATGTCTAAACCGCTGGCAACAAAAGTGAGTACACCCTTAAGTGAAAATGTCCAAATTGGGCCCAAAGTGTCTATTTTGTGTGGCCACCATTATTTTCCAGCACTGCCGTAACCCTATTGGGCATGAAGTTCACCAGAGCTTCACAGGTTGCCACTGGAGTCCTCTTCCGCTCCTCCATGACGACATTACAGAGCTGGTGAATGTTGGAGACCGTGCACTCCTCCACCTTCCATTTTGAGGATGCCCCACAGATGCTCAATAGGGTTTGGGTCTGGAGACATGCTTGGCCAGTCCATCACCTTTACCCTCAGATTCTTTAGCAAGGCAGTGGTGTTTGGGGTCGTTATCATGTTGGAATACCACCCTGCAGCCCAGTCTCCAAATGGAGGGGATCATGCTCTGCTTCAGTATGTCACAGTACATGTTGGCACTCATGGTTCCCTCAATAGACTGTAGCTCCTCAGTGCCAGCAGCACTCATGCAGCCCCAGACCATGACACTCCCACCACCATGCTTGACTGTAGGCAAGACACACTTGTCTTTGTACTCCTCACCTGGTTTCCGCCACACACGCTTGACACCATCTGAACCAAATACATTTATCTTTGTCTCATCAGACCACAGCGCATGGTTCCAATAATGCATGTCCTTAGTCTGCTTGTCTTCCGCAAACTGTTTTTGTGGGCTTTCTTGTGCATCATCTTTAGAGGAGGCTTCCTTCTGGGACGCCAGCCATGCAGACCAATTTGATGCAGTGTGCGACGTATGGTCAGATCTCTGACAGGCTGACCCCCCACCCCTTCAACCTCTGCAGCAATGCTGGCAGCACTCATATGTCTATTTCCCAAAGACAACCTCTGGATATGACACTGTGATTGTGCACTCAACCTCTTTGGTCGATCATGGCGAAGCCTGTTCTGAGTGGAACCTGTCATCTTAAACCACTGTATTGTCTTGGCCACCATGCTGCAGTTTAGTTTCAGGGTCTTGGCAATCTTCTTATACCCTAGGCCATCTTTATGTAGAGCCCCTCAGAGTTTTTTGCCATGAGATGCCATGTTGAACTTCCAGTGACCAGTATGAGAGAGTGATGACACCAAATTTAACACACCTGCTCCCCATTTACACCTGAGACCGTGTAACACTAACAAGGCACATGACATCGGGGAGGGAAAATGGCTAATTGGGCCCAATTTGGACATTTTCACTTGGGGGGGGGGGGGACTCACATTTGCTGCCAGCGGTTTATACATTAATGGCTGTGTGTTGAGTTATTTTGAAGGGACAGCAAATTTACACTGTTATACAAGCTGTACACTCACTACGTCACATAAAAAGATATAATAAAAATGTACAAACATGTAAGGGATGTACTCACTTTTGTGTGTGTGTGTATGTATGTATGTATATGTGTGTGTATATGTGTGTGTGTGTGTATATATATATATATATATATATATATATATATATATATATATATAAATATAAATTTGTGTGTGTATATGTATGTATGTGTATGTGTGTGTGTGTGTGTGTGTGTGTATATATATATATATATATATATATATATAATATAATATAATATAATATAAATTTTATCACCATGTGAAGAAGTGTCTACTGAACTTTGTTTTTTGGATGCACTGTTTAAAGAAATACGAGGTGCGTCTAAAAAGATTGGTAAATGGCATCAGAAAACAAATTACCTTTTTATTGCCTTTCAAAATAATCACCATCCTTCACAACACACTTTTGGCAACGTTCATAAAGCTTCTGGAAACTGTCAGCAAAGACAAGGAAGGTCTTTACGATAGATCGCAGAACTGCTGTCACACATTCTTAGATTGTCGCCACGTCCTTATGGATGATGCCATTGTTGTCAATGAAGGCGACTCTTTTTGGGTTGCAGGGAAGAAAGTGAATGCCATTCCATCGATTTGCAGCTTTGATTCTTGTTTGAACTGGTAGCACCAGGTCTCATTCCCTGTGACGATGGTTCGCAGAAAGAGGTTTCCATCTGTTTTGATTTCTGTCCTCTGCCAGCTTATGCTGCACAAACTGGAAACAGATCATGCGCTTTTCCTAATCTTTGCGGCAATGGTGCGCACCGTGTCCTTGCTCATGCCCAATTTCTCCGCCATCAATGGTAGAGTCAGTCACAGATCTCGTGACAAAATTTGTCACAGTCACTCGATCATGTCTGTGGTTCTGCTTGTCGATGGCCAACTCGAACGTGGCATCCTCAGTCTTTTCCTACCTGTCGCAAAAGCGTTTAAACCGGTCATAAACACATTTTCTACTCACGGCTTCCGTCCCATACACTTGCATCAACATTTCATACGTCTCCACCGCCGTTTTCCCCAATTTGTAGGAGAACTTGATGTTCACTCGTTGCTTCATTGCATTGTGACCCTACCTCTCACACTGACGATGTTCGTCTGCCCGCAGCAGGTTTACCCTGATGGTCACGTGTACTAAATGCTAGGCGGTGCTTCTCTACGTGTCTCTGGATAGCCATGTGGATGTGCGCTCACCTGGCCCATGTTTCTGCTGAGATATCAGACCATTCACCAAACTTTTTAGGTATCTGTGTGTGTATGGAAGCAATGTTAGGCCCATTTCACACCTTGCTTTTCTGCAAATGCGCAGAGAACATGCAACGCACTTGCGGTGCCGTTATTTCTTAATGGCACCCCAAATGCGGGTAGCAGTTTTCTATATGACAAAATGCGCAAAAACTTTGGTACATGGGCTTCTTTGGAGCAGAGGGAAAAGACTGAGGATGCCACATTCAAATGAATGGTGCAGCTCCAAAAACATGCTATAAGAATGCAACACCGCAGCCTGAATGGAGCCTTATGCCCTGTACACGCGATAGGTTTTTACGATGGAAAATGTGTGATAGGACCTTGTTTGTAGGCTCCATCACACATTTTCCATAGGAATTTCCGTCACACAAAATCTGAGATCTGGTTCTCAAATTTTCCAGACAACAAAATCCGTTGTCGGAAATTCCGATCGCGTGTACACAATTCCGACGCACAAAGTGCCACACATGCTCTGAATCAAGCAGAAGAGCAGCATAGGCTATTGAACTTAATTTTTCTCGGCTCGTCGTATGCGTTGTACGCCACCGCGTTCTTGACGTTCAGAATTTCCGACCAACTTTGTGTGACCGTGTGTATGCAAGACAAGTTTGAGCCAACATCCGTCTGAAAAAATCCCATGGATTTTGTTGTCGGAAAATCCTATCGTGTGTGTGTACAGGGCATTAGAGTCAGTTTTTTTTTTTTTTTTCATTCATAGTTTTTCTTTGTGGGTTCACATACATACATACATACATACATACATACATACATACATACATACATACATACACCGGTAATTCTGTTCTAGTAAACAGAAGATACTAGGTACGCACAACTAATTTTTACCTCATGCTTAAAGCGATAGGAGCCCTGGAGTGGTCCTGTAAAATCAAGAAATACAAAGCATGTAACTATTTCAGTACTGAATTATTATCAAGAACATTTCCCAATACATTTTGTCTTTAATTGCTTTCTTCATTCGTGGCTGACTTTGATAAGCTATTATTAGATACACCGTCTGTGCTCAACAATACACCGCCCCCATATCGTGAGCTGGAAACTAGAGCACAAACTGAACGTATTTGCTCAAAAAATGCCGCATTCATGTAACTTTAAATTTTTTTAGGTGTGGTTCCTATTTTGCAGAGTTAATAACATATGTTAGACCTGATAAACCAAAAACGTATATCCTGGATTCACACTTTAGCAGCATTGTAGTGCGTTTAAGGATAAGTTCACCTTAGGGAACACGTAAGATGTTCCACCCGTTTCAGCGATTGCTGGTGCAAAATAATGTGCTTTTATTATTTAAAAAAAAAAACTTATTCTTTAAAGTGTTGGTAAACTTCAGATATAAAATATGAACAAAGCATAGCCCTCTATAGTGTGTACTTGTCTCAATTTAAGAGCATTAAGTGTAATTTATGCTCGCTGCCTCATCAAGCATTGCTGCGGCGGTCACCTCCATGTTGGAGCTGCACGATTCTGGCTAAAATGAGAATTACGATTTTCTTGCTTGGAATAAAGATCACGATTCTTGTGGCATAACATTATCTGTCACGTTATACAAAAGAATTGGGCTAACTTTACTGTTTATTTAAAAAAAAAATTTATTAACCACTTCCCTACCCGCGTATAGACATATGACACCCACAAGGTGGATCGACCATCCTGGGTGGGCGTCATATGACGTCCTCTCCTTCCCGGCCGCCTGGGGGGCGCACACCGCCGGCGGCTTCGCTCGGGACCCGGTGCGAGGGCCCGGCGGCCGCGATGTCCGCCGGGCACCCGCGATTGCCCGTTAAAACAACGGGACCATGCGGGACCGGGGAGCTGTGTGTGTAAACACACAGCTCCACGTCCTGTCAGCGGGAGAGGAGACCGATCATGTGATCCCAGTACGGAGGATCACTGACCGGTCTCCTCCCCTTGTCAGTCCCCCCCCCCCACAGTTAGAATCACTTCTTTAGGGAACACATTAACCCTGCAGCGCCCCCTAGTGTTAACCCCTTCCTGCCAGTCACATTTACACAGTAATCAATGCAATTTTATAGCAACGATCGCTGTGTAAATGTGAATGGTTCCAAAAAGTGTCAAAAGTGTCCGAAGTGTCCGCCGCAATGTCGCAGTCACGAAAAAAAAATCGCAGATCGCCGCCATTACTAGTAAAAAAAAAAAAATGCAATAAATCTATCCCCATTTTTGTAGACGCTATAACTTTTGCGCAAAACCGATCAATATACGCTTATTGCGATTTTTTTTTTTTTTTTTACCAAAAATATGTAGAAGAATACGTATCGGCCTAAACTGGGTCAAAAAATAGTTTTTTTTAAAAAAAAAATGGGATATTTATTATAGCAAAAAGTAAAAAAATTGTGTTTTTTTTTTTTTCAAAATTGTCGCTCTTCTTTTGTTTATAGCGCAAAAAATAAAAACCGCAGGGGCGATCAAATACCACCAAAAGAAAGCTCTATTTGTGGGAAAAAAAGGACGTAAATTTTGTTTGGATGTA
Organism: Lithobates sylvaticus; assembly: GCA_028564925.1. NCBI lineage: Eukaryota > Metazoa > Chordata > Amphibia > Anura > Ranidae > Lithobates > Lithobates sylvaticus. The sequence continues at coordinate 363,339,104 of CM053029.1, read as the reverse complement.
ACGTCGCACGACCGCGCAATTGTTAGTTAAAGCGACGCAGTGCCGAATCGCAAAAATTGCTCTGGTAAGGAAGGGTGTAAAATGGCCCGGTATTGAAGTGGTTAAAGTGTCTTTTTTTCACCCCCAAAAAATTGCATTTGAAAGACCACTGCGCAAATACAGTGTGACATAAAATATTGCAACAACCGCCATTTTGTTCTCTAGGGTCTCTGCTACAAAAAATTTATATATATTGTTTGGGGGTTCCAGGTAATTTTCTAGCAAAAAAATACTGATTTTAACTTGTAAGCAACAAGTGCCAGAAAAAGTGGTTAAACTGACCTTGTTTACAGACCGAAGTTCATCATCCTTAAACTTCCTAAACTTCCTAAAAGAACAGAAGATGCAATGGGGGTTATTTACTAAAGCTTATGTTATGATAAGCGATATTATGATAAAACTTGGCATGATGCTGGGATTTATTTATTTTTCTTCTGTCAGCAGTCAGAAGTGAGCAGAGAACTCTCTGCACTTGTTACATAGAATCGGGGAAAAGGAATCGCCTTTTAAGATTGTGAGGAGAGTTGAATCGCGATCTAGATTCTTTAACGATTAATCGTGCAGCTCTAATGCACTCCATGCTTTTCAGATATTTATTTGTAAAACTTTTTGAAAATGTATCATTTTCTGTGCAGGTTTCTGCACAGATGTCAATGGAAATCACAACCTGAAATCACAAAAAGTAGTACAGAAACTACTTTTTGAAATTGGAGCGGCGCTGCAAATGCGGCGTCGCACCGATTAGGACAGTGCCTTTGCTGGCAATTGCCGCCGATTTGACATGTGATTTGACATGTCAAATCGCACCAGTGTAAACCAGGGCTATGTGCCACTTTGTGTTGGTCTAGCACATAAAATCCCAATAAAATACATTTATGTTTTTGGTTGTAACGTGACAAAATGTGGAAAATTTCAAGGGGTATGAATACTTTTTTTAAGGCACTGTATATGCACTTCTGGTTCCTTTCTTCTTGGAGGAAAAAAATCCACTGTAGAAGAATTTAAATGACTGCATAATTTATGACACATGAAAAGCAACACACTTGTAAATATGTTGCAAATTATAAAGTCGTAAAAGCTTATGCCATGAAAAATGGATGACTTATCGACGTATATAAGCTTATGAACATTAGGCTCTAAATGTGTTATAACTACTACAGCACAATCAATTATACATTGTATAGCGCCGTGAACCCTATCGTGTAATTTGTCGGAATCAATCACTAGCTCGAATAGGATGAAAGTGTCTAGCAGACAATTTTACAAACAATATTGCCTATTTGTATTGAGAAAAATACCATTGCTGACCTTCTACTAGCATCCTGGCTGTCTCTGGCTTCAATCCAAAGTCACAGTTTAGTAACTGGCAAGCAAAGTTGAAGTGATATTAACCACTTGCTGACCGCCGCACGCCGATATACGTCAGCACAATAGCAGTGGTGGGCAAATGGGCATACCTGTACGTCCCCTTTAATTGGCGGGGCTAGCGCGCACGCTGCATACAGGGTGACCGTGCCCACGGGACCGGCAGACTCGATGTCTGCCGGTCTCCCGGTGATCGTGTCAGCCGCAGAACGGCAAGTGCCTATGCAAACAAGGCATTTCACCATTCTGCCTAGTGACATGACAGTGATCGCTGTCATGTGAGTGGAAGCCCATACCCCCCACAATTAGAATCACTCCCTAGGACACACTTAACCCTTTTGATCGCCCCCTAGTGTTTAAACCCTTCCAAGCCAGTGTCATTTACACAGTAATCAGTGCATTTTTACAGCACTGATCGCTGTATAAATGACAATGGTCCCAAAATAGTGTCAAAAGTGTCTGACATGTCCGCCATAATGTCACAGTCATGATAAAAATGGCAGATCGCCGGCATTACTAATAAAAAAAAAATAATAATAATAAAAATGCCATAAAACTATGCCCTATTTTGTAGACGCTATAAATTTTGCGCAAAACAAACAATATACGCTTATTGCTTTTTTTTTTTTTACCAAAAATACGTAGAAGAATATATATCGGCCTAAACCAAGGAAAAAAATTCGTTTTTTTTATATATTTTTGGGGCATATTTATTATAGCAAAAAGTAAAAAAAAATTGCTTTTTTTTTTCTAAATTGTCGCTCTTTTTTTGTTTATAGCGCAAAAAATTAAAAACGCAGAGGGGATCAAATACCACCAAAAGAAAGCTCTATTTTGTGGGAAAAAAAGGACATCAATTTTTTGGGTGCAATATCGCACAATTGTCAGTTAAAGCGACACAGTGCCGAATCTCAAAAAGTGCTGTGGTCAGGAAGGGGGTAAAACCTTCCGGGGCTGAATCGGTTAAAGGTTCATTCATTTATTTATTTATTTAAATTACAGACATGTCATACTAACCTGCATTGTGCAGTGGTTTTGCACAGAGCAGCCCTGATCCTCTTCTTCTCAGGTCTCCTGCTGGTGCGTCTGGCACCTCCCTCCTGTCTAGTGCCCACATAGCAAGCCGGGGCTCCTGAGCCGATGCGCCATGTGTCCATTCACATACGGAGCCGTGTTGCGGCCTCTCTCCTGCTCTCTCCTCATTGGTTTACTGGCTATGATTGACAGTAGCAGGAGCCAATGGCTACCGCTTCTTTCCCAGCCAATGAAGGAGGGACCTGGGAGAGCCAAGGCACTTGTGCATATTGCTGGATCAAGATGGGTCTCCGATAAGGTTTAAGGGGGCTGGGGGTGCTGCTGCACACAGGTTTTTTACCTTCATGCATAGAATTAGGGCCGAAACAACGAATCGATTAATCAACAACTAATGGATTATGTAATTAGTTGTCAACCGATTAGTTGGCCTGCATACAGAATGAATTGTTTACATATCAGGAAATGCAGTGCAGCACACATACAGCTCGGTACACCGTCCATACATGTCAAGAAGTGCCTGAGAATTTGTGAATGTAAATGTAAGGAGCAATGCCTCATTGAACATGTAGTCCTGGGCAGGAAGTGAGCGGTTCTAAAGGCAGAAGTTTTTTTTTTTTTTTTTTTTTTACCTTGCTATTGGGGCACTCTATACTATATTTTGCAGCTTGCTATTGGGGTACTTTAAGGCAGCAGGAGCCAGAAGTGCCGGTGGTGGACCCCAGAAGAAGATAATCGGGGCTGCTCTGTGCAAAACCATTACACAGAGCAGGTAAGTATAACATGTTTGTTAAAATAATTTTTTTTTTGAAGGAAGACATTGTTTTTGTATGGCTAGCATATAGGCTTTTGTATGGTGCAGGTAGCTTTTATCGCCTGCCTATGACATAATTAGATCTCTGAGTCTGATGAGGTTTACCAGATTCCACCTCTAATAGTATATACAGTATATCTCTTCTGTCTGTCATTCTCAGAGTGGATTAGAGATTTTGCTAACTAACCGTATAGCTGGTTATTTATATTTACTTTACTATTTAGAGATATTTTAAAGTGGTGTTTTCCCCCAAAATGACAACATTATGTGTATTTACATAAAATCTGACAATAAAAAAATAATTGGATAAAAAAAAAAAAAAAAAAAAATCCACTAACCTATTTCTCCCTGTTGCTATGTGGTCCCACGAAATCTGCCTCTTCCTCAGCTCGGGCTAGAAACGTCACTTCCCCTCGGCAGTCAGTCATCTGGGACACGTGACAGGTCCCAGATGACTGTGCGGCGTATCACGGTTTGCTGCACCGCTCGCGCATGTGCAGTGGGTGCCCGGCTGTGAAGCCACAGCCGGGTGCCCACAGTAAGGATGCCGGCGCCGCGAGTGGAGCGGGAACGAGGGGGGGCTTCGTTCCTCCGCATCGCTAAACCCTGGGACAGGTAAGTGTCCAATTCTTTAAAAGTCAGCAGCTGCAGTATTTGTAGCTGCTGACTTTTAAAAAAAATTTTTTGATGGGCACACCTCTTTAAGAATAAATTTGCTTTTTTTTTTTAAACTTTCCATATTGACTAAATTATACACCAGACTTTTTTTAACCACTTATGGACCGCTCACTGTTGTTTTAGGTCGCTAATTTGAAGAGGAATACCGTCGTTATGGTAGCAGCTAGCTACCATAACCCCGGTATCCTCTTCAGCGGGTGGTCCGCTTCAGGATAAAAGTGGTCTCTGCGACAGATTTGCCGTGAGATTACTCTTATGGGTGGCGGGAGAGGGCCCGCCTCTCTCCTGTCCCCTTCCACCGCTTACCGGATCCTGTCCCTAGCCTGACATGGAGACGAGTGAGGGAAAGATGGGCCACCACCTGTCTCCATATCTTTGCAGGGCAGAAGCGACGTCAAAACATCACTCCCGCCCAATGTTCTTCTTTTTTTTTTTTTTTTTTTATTGCATTTTTGTGTAAATATGAGATCTGAGGTCTTTTTGACCCCAAATCTCATATTTAAGAGGTCCTGTCATGCTTTACATTCCTTGTAATAGGAATAAAAGTGGCCCAATTTTTGGGGAACACTGTACACTGTACAGAACACTGTAAAAATCAAAAATATAAGGTAAAATAAATAAGAAACACATTTTTTTTTTTTTTTTTAAATGCGCCCCGTCCCGCCGAGCTCACTTGCAGAAGCGAACACATACGTGAGCAGCGCCCACATATGAAAACGGTGTTCAAACCACACATGTGAGGTATCGCTGCCATTCCTAGAGCGAGAGCAATCATTCTAGACCTAGACCTCCTCTGTAACTCAAAATATGCAACCTGTAGAATTTTTTTAAACTTCTCTTATGGAGATTTTTAAGGGTAAAAGTTTGTTGCCATTCCATGAGGGGGTGCAACTTTGATGCATGACATGTTGGGTATCAATTTAGTTGGCATAACATTATCTTTCACAATAAAAAACAATTGGGCTAACTTATCTGTTATCTTATTTGTTTATTAAAAAAAGTGTTTTTTCCCCCAAAAAAGTGCGCTTGTAAGACTGCTGCGCAAGTACGGTGTGACAAAAGTACTGCAACGACCGCCATTTTATTCTCTAGGGTGTTAGAAAAAATATATATATAATGTTTGGGGGTTTTTTTTTGTTTTTTCCTAGCAAAAAAAAAAAATGTTTTTAACTTGTAAACACCAAATCTCAGAAAGAGGCTTGGTCCTTAAGTGATTAAGGTCATTATCCGATTAATCGAAACAATAATGGACCAACTAATCAATTATGAAAATAATCCTTAGTTGCAGCCCTACAAAGAATGCATAAAGATAAAAAACCTTGAGCCTAAACAACCACTTTAAAAAATGTACTTGCCATGGACCCAAGCTTCTTCCTGTGGCACCTATGAGAGGATGGTCTCATGGACCTTCTGGCGAAATCCCCAGGGAGGCCTAGGATCCCAAGTCACGTGAGAAGATGCTTCAGCATGGTGAAGAACTGGAAAGTGCTCACAGCTGAGCACTTTAGAGTCCATCCACATGGAGCTTAAAAAACTGCCAGTTCCCTTGGGAACGCTTCAAACAGCTTTAAACAGCAGCCCAGCTGCAATATACTCCAGCATTCAAGTATTTTATGCTGTACTGATTTACTGAGACTTTGATAGGTTTTAAGAGCTGTGTTAATAGAGGGACATCTAATCTGATATGTGCTGCTGACCTGAAATCAGTTCCCACAATTGCCAACAATCAGTTGCCATTAGTGATGCCAGTCAGTGCTGCCCATCAATGCTCATCACTGGTGCTCATCAGTGCCCATAAGTGCGGCATATTTGTGTCTCCTAATAAGTGCCCACCTCATCAGTGCAGCCTATCGGTGCCCATCAGTGAAGGAGAAAAAATACTTATTTACAAAATTTACTGACAGAAACATTCTAAAAAAAAAAATTAAAAATTAAAAAAAAAAATTAAAAACCTGGGAATGATTAAATACCACCAAAACAAAGCTCTATTTGTGTGAAGAAAATGATAAAAATGTCACATGATAACAGTGTAGCATGACTGCGCAATTATCATTGAAAGTGTGACAGCGCTGAAAGCTGAAAATTGTCCTGGGCAGGAAGGGGGAAATACCAGGTATTGAAGTGGTGAATCTTCAACTGCCATAATGCTGCACATGTGATCCGTTATGACACTGGCCATTGGATGGTTTGACAATTTGGTTGAGAGCACAACCAATGTGACAGTTGGCATCACAAAGATCAGATTGTGACTTAACAATCACTTTAATATCCCCTTCTGTTCTATAATTCTATGAAAACAAATAATCAATAATTTGATCGAGGAGTGTAGGTGACTTATCCAGAGTACTTTGTGTATCTATCACTATGGCCTGGGTAGGAAGGGGGTGTAAGGGGGTGCAAGTGCCCTATATTGAGGTGGTCAGTGCCACCTCAATAGGGAGGGATCAGTGCCCATAAGTGCCACCTCATCAGTGCAGCCTATCAGTGCCCATCAGTGAAGGAGAAAAACTACTTATTTACAAAATTTACTGACAAAAAAAATAAAATGAAAAACCCGGGAGTGATTAAATACCACAAAAAGAAAGCTCTATTTGTGTGAAAAAAGGGACAAAAATGTCATATGGGTACAGTGGGTATGAGTAATTGTCATTCAAACTGTGAGAGCACCGAAAGCTGAAAATTGGTTTGGTTAGGAAGGGGGTTTAAGTGTCCAATGGGTAAGTGGCTAGAGAGACCTCAGGGCAACACAGCAGGCTTGCTTCAATCTCTCCCTTTAACCACTTCAATACCCGGCCATAGTCAAATGACGCCCACAAGGTGGATCTCCCATCCTGGGTGGGCGTCATATGGGCGTCATATGACGTCCTCGGCCTTCCGCCGCTACTGCGGGCCCGGGGGGGCCCGCAGAGCGGCGATCGGGGATCCGGTGTGTCCCTCGGGACACAGCCGTCCCCCGATGGGGGTATTGAAGTGGCCGTTGTGTCCCGAGGCGGTGTTGTGCGCCGTTGCAGCGGCGCCGTTCGCCGCTGATTGTATGTGTCCCGGAAGCGGCGTGCACTGCGCACGCGCGCGCTCCCGGGAACGTTCAGTGACAGATCGGGACTGAGGCTGGCTGAGGCTTTTGCCTTAGATACAGCTCAGCCCCGATCAAAGTAAAAAAAAAAAAAAATAATTGGCTATTTAGTGACTGGCTGTGTCCAATGACAGCCAGTCACTAAATGTAAACAAAAAAGTGAGGTAACTCCTGTTGCTGGGTTCTCCTCTTCACACACCGATCCTGTGTGAGGAGGAGATCAGCTAACAGTGAGTTACCTATATACTGTACCCACCTAGTATATATATACCCATCTGTGCCCAGATCACCCCCCCTAAATAAAGAGAACCTGTCATCAGGTGTACCTGTCATCAGGTGTACCTGTCATCAGTAGTACCTGTCATCAGTACCTGTCACCTCACCAGAGTACCTGCCACCAGAGTACCCGCCATCTCACCACCTGCCAGAGTACCACCAGAGTACCCGCCACCTCACCACCTGCCAGAGTACCCGCCACCTCACCACCTGCCAGAGTACCACCAGAGTACCCGCCACCTCACCACCTGCCAGAGTACCACCAGAGTACCCGCCACCTCACCACCTGCCAGAGTACCACCAGAGTACCCGCCACCTCACCACCTGCCAGAGTACCACCAGAGTACCCGCCACCTCACCACCTGCCAGAGTACCACCAGAGTACCCGCCACCTCACCACCTGCCAGAGTACCACCTGCCAGAGTACCCGCCACCTCACCACCTGCCAGAGTACCACCAGAGTACCCGCTACCTCACCACCTGCCAGAGTACCACCAGAGTACCCGCCACCTGCCAGAGTACCTGCCATCAGAGTACCTGCAACCAGAGTACCTGCCACCAGAGTACCACCAGAGTACCCGCCACCTCATCACCTGCCACCAGTGTACCTACCACCAGAGTACCCGCCACCTCACCAGCTGCCACCAGAGTACCCGCCACCTCACCAGCTGCCACCAGAGTACCCGCCACCTCACCAGCTGCCACCAGAGTACCTGCCACCTCACCACCTGCCACCAGAGTACCCGCCACCTCACCAGAATACCCGCCACCTCACCACCTGCCACCAGAGTACCTGCCACTATGTCCAAAAGGATGTACACCCCAGAGGAGGCATACCAAATACTCAGTCTGAGCGATGAGAGCATCGGGGAGCTCTCACCGCTCAGTTCTGTTTCAGTTTCTGGCTCAGAATATGAGCCCCCTGAAGGCAGCACCTCAGGATCCGAATTGGAGGAGGAAGCAGTCCCTCCTAAAAGAAGACGGTCTGAACCCCAGGCATCTACCAGCAGTGCCAACGGCGGTAGACCCCAGGAGGAGAGGCCCAGTTCAAGCGCTGCTAGACCCCAGGAGGAGAGGCCCAGTGCGCGCCAAAGAATTAGGGCCCAAAATCAGCTGCCAGAAAGCTTGGCAAACCCATTGTGGCTGCCTTCTACCACAGGGTCAGCCACGATCCCCCCTTTTACAGCACAGCCAGGTGTGCAGGTCAACACTGCAGGTTTTTCCAAGATGGATTTTTTTTATTTATTTTTCCCAGAGGAATTACTTCAAGTGGTCATGGACCAAACCAATCTTTGTGCCCAACAATTTATCACAGCCAACCCCAACTCCAGCTATGCCCGCCCTTTTGAATGGCGACCCCTAACGATTCCAGAGCTGAAAGTGTTTTTAGGCCTAACGCTAAACATGGGGCTTACAAAAAAAAATGAGATACATAAGTATTGGTCGACCAAATCCATCCATCACATGCCAGTTTTTTCTGCAGCCATGTCCAGGTCCCGATATGAAATTATTATGCGCTTCCTGCATTTTAGTGACAACTCACAGTGCCCCCCCCGGAATCACCCAAAATTTGACAAGCTGTATAAAATTCGCCCCCTAATTGATTTTTTTTCCAAAAAGTTTGCTGAACTTTATGTCCCTGACAGAAATATATCTGTGGACGAATCCCTGGTGCATTTCACAGGCCGGCTGGGTATCAAACAATACATCCCAAGTAAGAGAGCGAGGTATGGCTTGAAGCTCAACAAGCTCTGTGAAAGTGCCACCGGTTATGTGCACTCCTTCCGTGTGTACGAAGGCAAAGATTCCCAGATCCAGCCCCCTGAGTGTCCATCGTACATGGGAATTAGTGGGAAAATTGTTTGGGAGTTGGCATTCCCACTCCTCCAAAAGGGGTATCATATATATATGGACAATTTTTATACGAGTTTGCCCCTTCTCCGCCACCTGTACCTAAAAAAAAAACATTGGCCTGTGGTACAATAAGAAAAAAACGGAAGGGCTTCCCACAGCGTCTTGTCGCCACAAACATTCGAAGGGGGGAATCGGCCAGCTTGAGGAATGAGGAAGTGCTGGCTGTGAAGTGGAAGGATACTAAAGATGTGTATATGATGTCCACCATCCACAATGACACCTCAGTGGAACTTCACAGAAGACGCGGTCCCGTTCGCAAGCCTTCCTGCATCAATGCATATAATAAATTTATGGGGGGGGGGGGGGGGTGGATTTAAATGACCAGATGTTGCAGCCCTATCTGTCAACAAGAAAATCCCTTTTTTGGTACAAAAAAGTTGCAATTTACTTTTTTCATTTGGCCCTTTTAAATTCTTTTATAATTTACCAAAAATCCTCAGCAACACCCACCACCTTCATAAAATATATTGAAGACATTGTCACTTCACTTATTTATCAAGAGGAATCCCCCCCAGAAAGCATTCGCTCAGATTCTGGCGTCAGGCTACATGAGCGTCATTTTCCGGAACATATTCCACCATCAGCATCCGGAAGACGACGCCAAAAAAAATGCCGGGTGTGCACTAAGAGAGGAGTTAGGAAAGACACCAGCTTCTATTGTCCCGATTGTCCCTCCCTACCTGGCCTTTGCATCGGACAATGCTTCAGGCGATATCACACTCTGGACCACTATTAGCCCATATTTCCAATAGACTGCCATTTCCCCCCAATTTCTGTCATGAATATTTCCCTGCCTCAACCAACCATATCATTGTCTTCCATGTGAACTGACCCTGGCCTGTTTCTCGACTATGCCTCTGCCTACCGTCTGCATTGTTTATCCGCCATGTTTCTGCCTTTCAAGTGAACTGACCCTGGACTGTATCGACTATGCCTCTGCCTACCGTCTATGTCTGCCTTTTACCTGCACTGACCTCGGCTTGTTGACCATGTTTTTGCCTGCCCCTTGGACTGATCTTTTACCCTGCTACACAGGGGTCTCACATATGTGAGGGGCTCCAGAAGAGTGTTCGGAGTTCAGAAAACCAGTTTTTCTGTGTTCCCATAACAGGGTCTGGTTGTCCGGAGGCTTCAAAGAGATTTGGGTGGGAGAAGCCTCTACCCCTGTCCCCATTCTTCCCTGACCGATGCCCTAAGCTTGATGGTCCTGTCTGCTCCCTGGAAAAAATACTCTGGCTGTGCTGACCATACCTCTGCCTGCTGCCTTTACTAATTATGGACAGTATTCCTGCCTGCTGCATGGACGATCCTTTGATCCTTTTGCTGCTGCTGACCACATCCCTGCCTGCTATCTGGACTAATGCATTGGCTGTGTTGACAACATCTCTACCTGTGCTGACTATTCCTGCCTGCTGCCTGTTTTGCTGTCGCTGTCCACGTTCCTGCCTGCTGCCTGTTTTGCTGTCGCTGTCTACGTTCCTGCCTGCTGCCTGGACCGATGCTCTCCTCTGTGGACCACTGCACTACTAAAACCGCAGGTAATCTTTTCTTTACCCTTTGCTCAGCAGAATGTATTTTGGTTTGTAATTGGTATGTACAGTACATGCTATGTGTTAGAAATATGAAGGGCCTTCAACAATGTGATAGGTTGGCAGGAATTATGTGTGTAATTTATGCTCCTAGAACACCTGACAGTGCTACTTGGGCCTCTGTATGTGGCCAGGCTGTGTAAAAGTCTCACATATTTGGTATCGCCATACTCGGGAGGAGTAGCAGAATGTATTTTGGGGTGTCAGTTTTGCTATGTACATGCTATGTGTTGGAAATATCTTATAAATGGACAACTTTGTATAAAAAAAATGCGTTTTCATTTTTTTCCCACATATTCCAAAAACTTTGGGAAAAAAATGAACCATTCAAAAGACTCATTATGCCTCATATATTATACGTTGGGGTGTTAGCTTTCCAAAATGGGGTCATTTTGTGGGCGTTTCCATTGTCCTGGTGCTCCAGGGCCTTCAAAACTGTAATAGGTGGTTGAGAAATGAGATGTGTAATTTATGCATGTAGAACGCCTGACGGTGCTACTTCAATGTTGGGCCTCTGTATGTGGCCAGGCTGTGTAAAAGTCTCACACATTTGGTATCGCCATACTCGGGAGGAGTAGCAGAATGTATTTTGGGGTGTCATTTTTGCTATGTACATGCTATGTGTTGGAAATATCTTATAAATGGACAACTTTTGTAAAAAAAAAATGCGTTTTCATTTTTTTCCACAGTTTCCAAATACTACTGGAAAAAAATGAACCATTCAAAAGACTCATTATGCCTCATATATTATACGTTGGGGTGTTAGCTTTCCAAAATGGGGTCATTTTGTGGGCGTTTCCATTGTCCTGGTGCTCCAGGGCCTTCAAAACTGTAATAGGTGGTTGAGAAATGAGATGTGTAATTTATGCATGTAGAACGCCTGACGGTGCTACTTCAATGTTGGGCCTCTGTATGTGGCCAGGCTGTGTAAAAGTCTCACATATTTGGTATCGCCATACTCGGAAGGAGTAGCAGAATGTATTTTGGGGTGTCAGTTTTGCTATGTACATGCTATGTGTTGGAAATATCTTATAAATGGACAACTTTGTATAAAAAAAATGCGTTTTCATTTTTTTCCCACATATTCCAAAAACTTTGGGAAAAAAATGAACCATTCAAAAGACTCATTATGCCTCATATATTATACGTTGGGGTGTTAGCTTTCCAAAATGGGGTCATTTTGTGGGCGTTTGCATTGACCTGGTGCTCCAGGGCCTTCAAAAGTGTGATAGGTTGTCATCAAATGAGATGTGCAATTTATGCTCGTAGAACGCCTGACGGTGCTACTTGGATGTTAGACCTCTGTATGTGGCCAGGCTATGTAAAAGTCTCACACATGTGGTATCACTATACTCAGGAGGAGTAGCAGAATATATTTTGGGGTGGCATTGCAAGTATGCATGTGCTGTGTGAGAGAAATAACTTGTTTTTATGACAATTTTGTGCAAAAAAAAAAAAAAAAAATAATTTTTTTTTATAATTTTTCCAAGAATTTTGGGAAAAAATTACAACTTCAAAAAACTCGCCAAGCCTCTTACTAAATACCTTGGAATGTCTGCTTTCCAAAAAGGGGTAATTTGGGGGGTATTTGTACTTTCCTGGCTTGTTAGGGTCTCAAGAAATGAGATAGGCCTTCAGTGCATCAGGTGTGATCAGATGTGATCATTTTCAATGATTTGCACCATAGCTTTTAGACGCTATAACTTTCACAGCAACCAAATAATATACACTTATTTGGGTTATTTTTACTAAAGATAAGTAGCAGTATACATTTTGGCCAAAATTTTGGAAAAAAAATGTTTTATTTGCAAAAATTTTCAATAGAAACTAAAAAAAAAAGTGTTTTTTTTTCAAAAATGTCTCTCTTTTTTCGCTAATATTGCAAAAAAAAAAAAAACCCAGCAGTAATTAAATACCACCAAAAGAAAGCTCTGTTTGTGAGAAAAAAATGATAAAAATTTGGTTTGGGTAGCATGTAGCATGACTGAGTAATTGTCATTCAAAGTGTGAGAGCGCTGAAAGCTAAAAAATTGGTCTGGTAAGGAAGGGTGTTTAAAAGCCCTGTATTGAAGTGGTTAATGATGCCTGCAGCTACAGGCATCGTCCAGATATCTTTTTTTTCAGCCGGCAATTCCCTTGCATGCCATCTTAGTGGCTGTTTAGCCCCTCCACCGCCCTATGGTGCTTCTTCGGTTTCTCCTGTGCGATCGGGGAGCCAGAGAATGTATCCGCTGGCAGTTTACCCCAGTCCCCCAGTTATCTTTATGACCCTCGGGTCCAAAAGCGACACTGATGTTTTTTATTTTATTTTTTTATTGCTGGAAAGCTGGAGATTGATTTATTTTTTTTAATCTCAGGCTTTCCAGCATAGAGGAGAGATGTGGGGACTTATAGACCCCACATCTCTCCGTAAAGAGGCCCCTATCATGCCCTATTCCTATTAATAGGGATGTTTACATTTATTGTATTAGAAATAAAAGTGATCAAAAAATAAAAAAATTTAAGGGAAAGTATAAAAATAAACAATAAAAAAAATTAAAGTGCCCCCATCCCCTCGAGCTCGCACGCAGAAGTGAACGCAAAAATAGGTCACACCTGCATATGTAAACGGCGTTCAAACCACACACGGGTATCGCCACAAACATTAGCGAGAGCAATAATTCTAGCACAAGACCTCCTGGTAACCTGTAAAAAGTTTTAAAGCATTTCCTCTGGAGTACTTAAGATTGGCTCCATTCCAGGGGTGTGCGCAATGTTACTCGATGTAACATTATCTTTCACATTATACAAAAAAAATGGGGTAAATTATTTTGTTTTTTTTTTTTTTTTTTTTTTAGGAAAGTGCTTCCCCCCTCCCAAAAAAAATTGCGTTTGAAAAATTGTTGCGCAAATACCGTGTGACATAAAAAATTGCAACAACCGCCATTTTATTCCCTAGGGTCTCTGCTGAAAAAAAAAAAATTATGTTTGGGGTTGCGCCTCGGGGGATCAGGAAGGAATTTTTTCCCCCCTACTGGAGCAAATTGGAGCATGCTTTGCTGGGGTTTTTCGCCTCCCTCTGGATCAACAGTGGGTGAAGGGTTGTGTATATGAGATTTTATGTATGTTTTTTTTTTTTCTTTTATTGGTTGAACTAGATGGACTTTTTTTTCAACCTGACTCCTATGTAGTTCTGCACATTCCTTTTAATATTAATAAAATCTTAAAGAATAATTATTTTGTTTGTTTTATAATATGCATTCTTAGCACTAGGATAAAGGTAGAAAATATACTGTATATGAAAAGCAACCTACAGAGCAAATCATTGATCTCTAGGGTCTTTTTAAGGTTAAACAGCTTTGAATAACAATACTATGGTCACTAAATAATCTGACGACTACAAAACAAAACAAAAATGAAGGAACGGCATTAGCCGTGTATCTGTCATGTTGCTATGCAGCAGCTAAGAGCCCATAGATAGTCGGAGGGGTAATTTTAGCTCTCTAATCATCCCTTATTAGATCATCAGATGCAGCCTGGGGGATTTTGCAGGATGTGGTCCTACAGCATGAGCTTCACTGAGCACGTAACACCACCTCATTCTATGTACATCACTGTTCTAGAAAACAACAGGCCAAAGGACCAATGTCACTGTAGAAATGACAACAATCGAATAACCTAGGCCTGCCAGATTTTTCATTCTGAAACACGCATAAGAAGCAGGCCTCTATTCTAATTTATATTTGCATTTGTTGAACAATATCTGTCAGGATGCTAAAAATGAATGTCAATTGTTAAAAGAAAGCAGCTGACACTGCATAGTAATTTATGTCTACAATGACTTTAATAAGAAAGCATGACCTGTGATAAATAATTAGTCATTGTTTTAATAGTAACACATGACTGATATTCGCTGAAGTTTGTACATACAAATATTCCTGACTCACTGACGTGAAAATCGTTTGTATCAATAAATACGGGGGTTCCATAACCTTTTTAAATCAGGGGTGCTCAACCTTTTGAAGAACGAGGGCCACTTAAAGCGGAAGTCCCGCAGAATTTTTTTTTTTTAAAAGTCAGCAGCTACAAATACTGATGCTGCTGATTTTTAAAAAAGGAAACCCTTACCTGTCCAGGGCGCCCGCGATGTCGGCACCCGAGGCCGTACTGTCCCTCGGTCCTCGGATGCTGCCACCGCCATCTTCGGTTAGGGAATCAGGAAATGAAGCCTTGCGGCTTCACTTCCCGGTTCCCTACTGCGCATGCGCGAGTCGCTCTGCGCAATCCGAATGGTCCCGGCTGTCTCTGGGACCTGTGTGTGTCCCAGCATACAGTGCGGGGGGATGGGAAGAGGCTTCTATGCCCGGAATTGGGTGCAAATACCTATGCACCCCCCTCCCCCCTGAAAGGTGCCAAATGTGACACCGGAGGGGGGAAGAGTTGTGAAAAGCGGAGATGTGTGAACCTCTGCTTTAAGTGATTTAAAGGGAAATGTGCAGCGCTAAAGTGAAAAGTATCTGTATATCTACAGGATGATCAGATGTGTGCAACAACCAGTGAAAATCGGTGTACCTTGAAAGATCAGAAATCTAGAGTACCATAAAAAATTTTTATAGATATAAAAATATAAGTCACACTGATATATGAATAAACGGTGATCTAAATTCAAATCATGTGACAAAAAGTGGAATAACCACAAAGGGAGAAAAAGTAAAGAAAAAAATCAAAAGGAGTCCACATAGGTGAAAAACAAGTGTTACAATGGAATCCAAAAAAGGAGCACAAGTCCTTGTGGCTTCAGCAAGGATCACGTGTGTAGAGGTGACAACAACCACCAACTTTGAAAAGGCTTACCGGAACGTGTGGACTCAATAAGGCGTATGCCCAATGAGTCGACAAGGCTTGAGGCATATACCAATAGGATGGCACTTCCACACCTCTTAATCATGGCCACAATAGGAGATGATCCCTCCATCCCTTAAACGGCTCAGTGTTGTAATAACTGGCCAGGACTGGCAGCCTCCAATCGAAGGATGGACCATGTCTTAAGTGATTTGGCAACCGGTCACGGGCCACAATGAAATGAAATTGTACAGAATTTTGAATTGTTTATTTGAATACCATAATGAAGATATTTGCCACTTGCCGACCATATAGTGTTGTCAAAAACCATGAAATCAGACTGAGACAGAAGTACAGTTAAATCACACTTGTTTAATAATAAAAGTAAAAAGAACAAACGTAGTCAAAACATAGCCAAAGTTCATTAACTGGAACGTATAGTCAGCCAAGCCAGAAGTCAGGGATCAATGTAGTGGAACAGCAAGCAGGATCTGAAGCCAGAAGGGATGTCGGCAAAGCAAGTCTTTAAACAGGAATGCAGGAGATTGTCTCTTGTGATGTTGGCAAAGGCAGAGCTCCACTGAACTGGATGGCTTAAAGAGGAAGTAAACCCTGGTGGGTTTTACTTTCTCTTTATTTCCCTGCAAAGGTAAAGCATAATGGGCTACCATGCATCGCATAGTAGCCCGTTATGTGTCACTTACCTGAAACCGAAGCCCGTGATGTAACCGTTGTCCCCACTAGTATGTAGCGTCCATCTTCTCCCCCTCTTCCTTCCAGGGCCGCAAACTCTTGCCCTGTGACTGGCCAGAGTCGCGTGACGTCACTCCCGTGCATGCGTGCTGGAGCCGCCAGTCACGGCATGACCCCTATTCGAAACGACACAATGCCGTTTCTAAAGTGTGCATGTGCCGTAGTCATCAGCGCTCACCTTTTTCGTAAATATCTCCTAAAATGTGGAGGTTTGGGAGATATTTCCAGCACCTACAGATAAGCCTTAATATAGGCTTACCTGTAGGTAAAAGTGGTTGAACAGGGTGTACAACCACTTTAAGTAGGCAGGACTGACGAGCAGGATATCATCAACAGCTGAGTAACTGTGGAGATATAGGAGCTGGCAATTAGCCGACAGCTGAGTGGCCAGCTCAGAGAAGGAAGGGCTCTCCTGCGCAGGATCGTGTACCTAGTACGTGATCCACGTGCCGGGGTATGGAGCGAGCCCGTGCTCCACCCGCTGTGCTGCGATTGGCTGCAGCGCGAACCAATCAGCGAGTGCCAGCCGACCGGTAATGTCTGAAGTCGGGGACCAAAGAGCTCTGTGTAGGTAAACACAGGGCCCTCTTCTAAAAGCAGCAATGTAAAAAAAAAAGTGAGGAAACGGCACATTGCTTAGTAAAAGCAGCACATACAGTACACAAACACATGTTGGCCACACATTTAACCCCTTGATCACGCTTACCTGCCAGTGTCAGTACAGTGACAGTGCATATTTTTAGCACTGATCACTTTATTAGTGTCACTGGTTCCCAAAAAAAAGTGTCAGTTGTCCGATTTTGTCTGCCGTAATATCGCAGTCTTGCTATAAGTCGCTAATCAATGCCATTACTAGTAAAAAAAAAAAAAAAGATCTAAATAAAAAAATTACATAAATTTATCCTATAGTTTTGGACAAACCATCTAATATATGCTGCTTGGAATTTTTTTTACCAAAAATATCTTGCAGAACACACATTGGCCTAAATTGATGAAGAAGTTAGATGTTTTACATGTTTTTTTATTGGATGTGTTTTTTTAGCAGAAAGTTTTTTTTTTTTTCTTTATTTTTATAGCAAAAAATAAAAATCACAGAGATGATCAAATACCACCAAAAGAAAGCTCTATTTGTGGGAAAAAAATAGCATAAATTTTATTTGGGTACAACATCGCACGACCGTGCAATTGTCAGTTAAAATAACGCAGTGAAATGGCCTGGTCATGGGAGGTAAAACCTTCCTGAGGTTAAGTGGTTAAACAACAATCCGGATCATCAATTTCCATTGGACCTATCCTCGCTGGATGTTTACCCGCTGTTTAATCACAAAAAAAAAAAAAAAAGTGGATGACACTTGTGTGAACACAGACTTTGTTTACTTTTTACAAGGACTCTGTCTATTTCAGCGGTTGCAGGAGGAAAATGGAGAAGATCAGTTCCTTTTTATATGCCGCCTCTCCTGTCCAAGTGTAAAACAGAATGTGACAGGGAAGCCGCACAGGCCCCCTGGGGCATAGATTGGGGTCACCATTGTGACCCCTGATGCTACACCAGTGGTTGGGTGTGTATGGGAAAAAACAGGTCTCAACTATGGGGTTTTGCCGCCTCCAAACTGCAAATGTAAATGAGCTCTTACTGTTCAGAGCCCCCTATAAGGCTGCTTTCACACTAGTGCGCTGTGGTTTACCTGCACTGCGGGTTCAGTGCAGCACACCTGCGGCTTAGCTGCTATTTGCCATAAACTTCTATTGTATCTTGCGGATGTGCTGTACTTTCTGAAAGCACACGAAAATGCCTCCATTCAGGAGTTTTGGTAAAGCACAGCTAAGCCGCAGGAAAGCAGCAGGTGCCCTGCACTGCAAATGCAGATCAGTGTGAAAGCAGCCTAATAGCTGTTACCCATTTTATGGGGGCAATATGCTTTTTGCAAAAGCGCAGTGTATGTGTTGTTAAATACACTGACTTTCTTTTCCTCTTCCAGCTTCTACTGGCGTCGCTCTCCAGGCTGCTAGAAAGGCCCCAGGTGAAGAGTACTTGGTATCACTACGCCTGGGAAAGGAGCCAGCTCTACAGAGGAAGCATAGGCTTATGCGACTCCTGCTCCCTCCATGGCCACCTGCTTCCTCTGCTGCCGGCTCATGTACTCTGATGTTCTAAGATGCAGGTCGGCAACCCGTTGATCGCGCTCTGGGCTTGTTGACCCGCTATCCCAAAGCATGGGCATGCACTTCCCTTGGGTTAAGTTTTACTTTTAACCCTTATCAGCCCCCCAATCTGTACCTGATTAGGGAGATTTACCTTCACTTCCTGGTATGTAGACACAACAGGACGGAGGAAGAAATTTCTCCAAAGTTTCTTTGTAATGGGAACAAGTGCCCCCATTGAAATACGTCCCACCTATTTCCATTATGTGGTATCTCCCAAATTTTCAGTTTCAGTGACAATGGACAATTGGAGACAGTGTATCTCCTTAAAGTGGGCATGGACAGCAGTAAAAACCTGCTACCAAACCAGCTGCTGGCAAGGCCTGTGCTTGCGATCACACTGGAAGAAATAGCATTAAACATCCATTTCACTCCTATCTAGTCCAGTCACATTGTGTTCAATCTCAAGCCCTGATGAGGAGAGCATTTTTGGAGGCCTGAAACTCGCTGGCTAATCTTTGGATTGTCCCCATGACTTTCTTTGGAATAAAGTCATACTTAGACCTTTATAGTGGTGGTGTGGTGCTTCAATTTACATTTCTGTTACATTAAAAGTCAAGGAAAATGTGTAGATCCACTGGAGTGTAAAAGCCACCTGCTTGGTAATCAGATTACTTACATGAACATTAATACTTTAAGACGGCAATACCAAGAAGATAACCTTATGGGCCCAGTGCTATTTTTCCACTTTAAGTGGAATTAAAAACTTGTCTCTGTTACCACTGTACGAGAACGTGCTTTCAGATACACATTACTTCTATTTTAGTTGTTTCTCTTCTAATAATAGTGTTTATTTTTTCAGAGGTTGCTGATGCTACGTCTGTATGAAGTCTAGGAGGTCCCCTAACCTCTTTGTAATGACAGCTATCAATGATGTTCTTGTTCCATGGCCCGTTCTATCATTCTATCTCTTGGTTATTGTACATCCAACTTCACTAGGGCTGCTGTGGGTATGTGTGCATGTGTGGAGGGGGTGCATACCCAAAGCAACACAAAGGTTTAAATTGGTCAAAAAGCACAGTACATTACCAAGGGGATTTATGAAAAAGCACTTATCTTACTTATGTCAGCCTGAAAATAAATATAGCTTGTACGCTTCATTGGGTACAATGTTCTATATTGTGGATAAAAGGCTTAAATTTCAATTGTTTGCACTGAAAGCCAAGTATACAAAGCAAATACAATGCGTCATGGTTTCAGCCAAGAGTAGGGCACTTCAGCATTAAACAATGAATTTGTTTATTTTTTTTCACCCTTGTATTTATTACAGTTAAGTTTTGCAAAGGAAGATCCATATTTTAAAAGTGTAACTGTAAAAGTTAACTAGGAATTTCAGTTTGATTTTATACTGTAGCTGCTGACTTAAAAAACAGGTACTTAACCGGTCCTGGGGTCCAGCACTGTCTACCTGCAGCTGGTTCTTCTTACTGCTGCGGGTCACTAGAACCACCGTATTGGATACAGGAGGCTTCCTGAGGAACCACAGCCAGCTCCTCACTGCACATGTGGGAGCTTGCGAAGCGTTTTGTGATTGGTCCTGCAGCCTCCTGGACCATGTGACCTATCTCAGGAGGCTGTGGGAGGGGAGGGGGGCAAGGGATGTCACCAGGCTGGGGGGGGAAGGAGTGAACCTGCGGAACTTCACTTTTGAGGGAAGTAATGCTTTACTGATGAACACTAGGGAAAGGAAAAATCTTTCTTTGTAGTGGGGCTGCTCCTGCACTGCAAGGGTTAAATGCTTGTTTAGATATAAGGGAGGTGAAAAAAGCAGGGTCAAAGGACCTTGGATTTCTTTTAGTCCAGTGCATAGCCCATAGCCCTACACTGGATGGAATGTGAGGGCACTGAGGAATAATCCACTGCTGGAATGTAGGGTAATTAGAGTGCCGGCTGGAAAAAGCCACAAAAAGTCACTAGGGGGCCTTTCTTGCATTGAAGTCACCATAAGCTTCTTGCATTGAAGTCACCATAAGCTTCTTGCATTGAAGTCACTAGGAGCTTCTTGCATTGAAGTTGCTAGGGGGGCCTTTTTGCATTGAAGTTATAGGGGGGCCTTTTTGCATTGAAGTCATAGGGGGGCCTTTTTGCATTGAAGTCATAGGGGGGCCTTTTTGCATTGAAGTCATAGGGGGGCCTTTTTGCATTGAAGTCATAGGGGGGCCTTTTTGCATTGAAGTCATAGGGGGGCCTTTTTGCATTGAAGTCATAGGGGGGCCTTTTTGCATTGAAGTCATAGGGGGGCCTTTTTGCATTGAAGTCATAGGGGGGCCTTTTTGCATTGAAGTCATAGGGGGGCCTTTTTGCATTGAAGTCATAGGGGGGCCTTTTTGCATTGAAGTCATAGGGGGGCTTTTTTGCATTGAAGTCATAGGGGGGCCTTTTTGCATTGAAGTCATAGGGGGGCCTTTTTGCATTGAAGTCATAGGGGGGCCTTTTTGCATTGAAGTCATAGGGGGGGCTTTTTGCATTGAAGTCATGGGGGGGGGGGGGGGCTTTTTGCATTGAAGTCATGGGGGGGGGGCTTTTTGCATTGAAGTCATGGGGGGGGGGCTTTTTGCATTGAAGTCATGGGGGGGGGGCTTTTTGCATTGAAGTCATAGGGGGGGGCTTTTTGCATTGAAGTCATGGGGGGGGGGCTTTTTGCATTGAAGTCACTAGCGGGGCCTTTGTGCATTGAAGCCTATGGGACGCGACTTTGCACGTAAGCCTATGGGACGCGATATTGCATTGAAGTCTATGGGATGCAGCATGCCATTGTAGGCACCTAATTTTTGTTTTTCTATCGGCAAAACGTTGATAACCCTATTTTCAGCCGATGATTTTCAGCGGCCGATTTTATATATTGGTGCATCCCTAATAAAAACCTATTTAACCGCTTCCCGACCGCCTCATGTAGATATACGTCTACAGAATGGCACGGGCAGGCAAAAGCACGTACGGGTACGTCCCCTTTTAATTTGCCTGCCCGTGGGTCACACGCGCGCCGCCAGAGGCGCACTCGCGACCCGGTCGGGAACTCCGTGACCACGGCCGCGGGACCACCGGACCCGATCGCCGCTGGTATCCCGCGATCGGGTTACGGAGCTGAAGAACGGGGAGAGGTTTGTGTAAACAAACCTCTCCCCGCGCTTCCTACTCTGCCTGTCATTGATCGGCTGTTCCCTGTCATCGGGAAAGCCGATCAATGACGTCAGACGTACAGCCCCCCCCCTACTGTAAAAAAAAAACACAACACGTCACACTGACTCCTCCCCGCTCCCTAGTGGTTAACTCCTTCACTGCCACTGTCATTTACATAGGAATCAGTGCTATTTAAATAGCACTGATTTTTGTATAAATGACAAATGTCCCAAAAATGTGTCAAAAATGTCCGATGTGTCCGCCATAATGTCGCAGTCACAATAAAAATCGCTGATCGCCGCCATTACTAGTAAAAAAAAAAATATTAATAAAAATGCTATAAAACTATCCCCTATTTTTGTAAACGCTATAACTTTTGCGCAAACTAATCAATAATTGCTAATTGCGATTTTTTTTTTTTTTACCAAAAATATGTAGAAGAATACGTATCGGCCTAAACTGAGGAAAAAAAATGTTTTTTTATATATTTTTTGAGGATAGTTATTATAGCAAAAAGTTAAAAATATTGAATTTTTTTCAAAATTGTCGCTCTATATTTTTGTTTATAGCGCAAAAAATAAAAACCGCAGGGGGCAATCAAATACCACCAAAAGAAAGCTCTATTTGTGGGGAAAAAAAGGACGCCAATTTTGTTTGGGAGCCACGTCGCACGACCGCGCAATTGTCAGTTTAAAGCGACGCAGTGTCGAATCGCAAAAAGGGGCCTGGTCCTTTGGCTGCCAATTGGTCCGGGGCTGAAGTGGTTAATGGATGGTAATTGCACTTGCATGTAGAAGAAATACAGAAATGGTATACACAACAAAAAGCATGGCGGCAGGACCATCCAGCGCGTCTGTGCATGATGACGTCACAGCTTTAGCTCTGCCCGCGGCGTTTTCTCCGTAAGTCTCCTGGGATAATTGCTAATTGTTTACCTATGCCAGGCACATGTCCTCAAAGCACATTTTCTGAATATAAAAAAAAAAGGGATATGGTTGCGGACAGTTGCTCAGCCTGTACTAAGCAATGACCAGGATAGCTTGAGCACAGGTATAATCCTATGTTCCTAACTGCAGGTAGTCACCCCATGTGGATGCGATTTTCCGCAACCACCTGTGAATCCAGCTGCAGGAGTCCATTGGATTCTTGTCAGGGCTGGCAAAAATACTGTGTGCATGAGCCCTAAGAAACTGTTCCATCTTTGCATAGCTTGTGGAATAAGGGAACTAAATCACAAAAGCGTTGACATGCTGAGCTGTTTACAGAGATTGAATCATTTATCTGAGTCACATGGATCTGGCACAAGGAAAGCTTTGATACAGAAGCGACTCATCTGCGTGTCCCAAAATAGCAAATATTCTTTTAAATTGTACTGCCCTATTTTTTAGGCAACACTAAATCTGCAGCCCTCAGGTATTTTGAAGCGTTACCCATTTTGAACAGATATGCTCTGAAAATGAATATCTGAAAGCAGGAAAGACCTTTATGAGTAATATCAAAGAACCAGCAATATGTTCTGCATTTTCGTGACTGGAGGCTGCTATCGAAGGCAATATTTTCACACTCTAATCACAGCAAGAGTAATAAAGCAAATGACATAGGAGTCTTTCATAAAAGATTTTCTACAACCTAGATTTTAAGGTGCCTGAGCAGAAATTAAGAAGAAGAATATACCTAAGGGTTCAAGTGACACTTCTGCATTTGAAGACTGCAAGTCCTAGATGACATATGTCTTCCAAATGTTCAAAAGTGCCCTTTTATTGTGCCTTTCATTACATTTTCCAGGCAAGCTCAATGTAGAATTTAAAGAGAACTTGCTAGACCTACATATAAAGTGTATTTCCAGGCAATTTGTAAATTGTCCATTGAGAAACCCAACAATTCATAGACTGTAATGGTTATACCATCACCTACAGGAGAAACAGTCATTAGCAATAAAGAAAAAAACAGTTTAGCACTGCATAACCCTGCCTACAACCAGCATGTCTCATTTTTGTAGCAAAGTACTGCCAAAAGCATGAAAATAAACACAGGGTTTACGCGGAGTACAAAAATCCTAATTTTCTGTCCTGTCCGTCGATGGACAAAAATTCTTAGACTGTTGGGCCATCCAAAAATAGTCTGAGTGGCAGGCAAAATAGCAACAAAACCGACCCAAGAAAAACTGAAAAATTGGGACTGCTTGCTGTTCAAAGAGCCACAGGAAGAACCTAACACTTGTTACTGGCGTCAAATATATAGCCTAAATATCTAAATGGTAGAAAACAAAAAAGACCAGGTAGCAGTCTTGCAAACTGCGAAAAGTTGCTTAAAGAGGAAGTCCAGCCTGGGTGAAAAAAAAAAAATTCAAAGTCAGCAGCTAAAAATACTGCAGCTGCTGACTTTTAATATTGGGGCACTTGCTTATCCAGGGAGCCCGTGATGTCGGCACCCCAGCCGATCTTCGGATCGACTCCCAGGTGCTGCCGCCACCATTCCTGGTAAGGGAACCAGGCAGTGAAGCCTTTCGGCTTCACTGCTGGTTCCCTATTGTGCATGCGCGATACGCGCTGCGCTTTTGTAACTGGTGCGTGGGGGAGGAGGAGGGGGGCCGAATTTCCAGGAGATCGACCGCAGCCCATCTCACTGAAGTGGGGAAGGGGACCTGTCAAAAAACGAGTGTCACCCCCCCCCCCCTCTCGGAAAGGTGCCAAATGTGACACCGGAGGGGGGGAGCATATAAGCGGAAGTTACTTTGGGTGGAACTATGCTTTAATGCACAAAAGAGCAAGAAGCACTCCAAATCCAGTAGGGTACAACTGGACTTGAAGGGATAGACCTCGATGCTTAAAGTGGTTGTAAAGTCAAGTCCTCACTTTGGCATTGTTTCAGCAGGAGTGACAGTGGGCAGGACTAGGTGTAGCCAAGTGATTGACAAGCTACAGGCTTGTAAATTGGCAGCGACAATGCTGGTTGGCCAGCCCCCGGCAAAGTTTCATCCCACTGTAGTTAAAGGATGTACAGCCTACAGGCTTGTAAATTGGCAGCGACAATGCTGGTTGGCCAGCCCCCGGCAAAGTTTCATCCCACTGTAGTTAAAGGATGTACAGCCTACATAAGAATGGCAACCCTTCTCTGAATTCAGGAGCAGTGCAACATTGTTGCCACGTCATCTCGTAAAGCTGCGCTAGGTGGACCTCCGTGGCAGGATCAACAGGTATTTGGAAAAATTTTAAGGGTATTAAAAAAAAAAAAAACTGTAAATGCAGATGCACTTATAATTAAACGCTGCAGTGCATACTTATAATGGGAGGCCAGAGTTCTACTTTAACCCCTTAACGACCACCCAACACACACATTGCAGTAAAAGGTGGGTTTTAATGCTCACATACCACACATATGTGTCATTGGGCAGCTAAAGTTTGTGCTAAGAGCTCACTCACTGCGCACTGTCAGCACAAGACCAATCGGTCGAAGACCGCTCTCATTCTGGACTAAAGATCGGTAGCCAGTGGGACTGGCTTTGATCATGTGACCACCGTGACAGTAGATCTAAAATGAGTAATCTCTGCTGACATATGCACATGTGTGGGGACCATTGTATAGGTGCACATCAACCCAAATAAAGTCAAAAGAAACAGATTATGTAAAGACATTCAGATTTCTGTGATGTAATACTTTTTAAGGAAAGTTCATAAAAGAACAAAAAGATAAAAATAAAATTCATAGAGTCAATAAAACAATCATCCACTGATCCAGTGTAGACATTTTGAAAAGCCGACCAAACACTCTTTGCCCTCCACCACAGACAACAATGGACTCTTAGCAAATGAACTGGATCCCCATAACAGAGATCAAACGCGCATGTTCATCGATGACCATCCAGGCATCCATCCATGGGAAAAGGATTCCACCAGCCTCAGGCTCCAAGATTGGACCAGACAACATCCAGAGGCTGCACATAGTGTAAAAGCACCAAATAATTTATCATAAAGAAAGGTATGCAGTTACAGAGGTAAAAACAGATACAGCATGTAACCACAAATTGTGCCTAACTGGCGTCCACCCAGTGGGCGTAGTGATGTCACAGGCACGCCTGTTCCTCTGATGATGCTGTTTGACAGCGAAATGTGTTGGGCTTAACCTGTGACGTCACTATGTCCATTGGCTGAATGACGACGGCATTGTCTATTTGTTGTTACATGCTGTATCACATCACAAAAATCTGAAAGTCTTTTCACATAATCTGTTTGCACTTTTTTGTGTTGATGCGCACCTATTATATGTGTGTGTATTTACAGTGCCTTGAAAAAGTATTCACACCCTTTGACATTTTCCACATTTTGTCATGTTGCAACCAAAAAAGTAAATGTATTTTATTGGGATTTTATGTGATAGACCAACACATAGTGGTACATAATTGTGAAGTGGAAGGAAAATAATAAATGTTTTTTTGAATTTTTTTTACAAATATCTGAAAAATTGTGGAGTGCATTAGAGCTGCACGATTCATCGTTTAAAGTGTGGCATGCATTTCTATTCAGCCCCTTTACTCTGGTTCCACTAGATTCTAATTAGGGGTATCAATCGCCTTCAGAAGTCACCTAATTAGTAAATAGAATCCATTTAATCTCCATATAAATACAGCTGTTCTGTGAAGCCCTGGTGAACAAACCGCATCATGAAGGCCAAAAAACACACCAGACAGGTCAGGGATAAAGTTGTGGAGAAGTTTAAAGCAGGGTTAGGTTATAAAAAAAAATATCCCAAGCTTTGAACATCTCATGGAGCACTGAATGAATGAATGATTTTGTGAATGAATGAATGATTTGTATAGCGCTGCAACTGCGAACTGAATCGCCTCGAGGCGCTTGAGCCGACCTGCGTTGATTCCTTCTTAGAAGAGGTAGGTCTTGAGTTTTTTTTCCTGAAGGCCCGATGGTCTTTTTCCAAGCGGATGTTCGTAGGTAGAGCGTTCCATAGCCTTGGTCCTTGGACTGCAAATCTTCGTTCTCCCCTTGACTTGTACCGGGATTTGGGGACAAGGAGGAGGTTTTGGTCGTTAGATCGGAGGTTGCGATTGGGGGTGTAGTGTTGTATTTTTTCGCATAAGTA
>CM053029.1:363264913-363311874 GCA_028564925.1 Lithobates sylvaticus | reverse complement strand
ATATTTTATTGCACTGCTCCGGGGGTCTTCTTCCATCTTGGGGGGTCTTCTCGCCGGACTCCTCCGCTCTCTTATGCTCTTTTACCTATCTCTTTCACGAGCGGAGGAGCACGGCTATCTTCTTCATCGTCGCCGGCGTCTGGGGGGTCTCGTTCCGCCTTCGGAGTCTTCCGGGGTCTCTTCTGTTCTTGCCGCTGTCGCCACCTTCTGCGCCGTCTTCTTCCGATGTTCACTCGTCGCTGTCTCTGGCCGGAATGGCAGAGACACGCGGTGTTGTGACTTATATAGGGACAAGGAGGCGGGGTCACATGCTCATGTCACATGGTGACCCCCCCCCCCTATGATGTCACAGTCCCGGAGGATGCGAAGATGTGAAGAGGAAGAAAAAAAGACGGCGCAGAAGGCGGCGACAGCGGCAAGAACAGAAGAGACCCCGGAAGACCCCCCCAGACGGCGGCGACGATGAAGAAGATAGCCGTGCTCCTCCGCTCGTGAAAGAGATAGGTAAAAGAGCAGAAGAGAGCGGAGGAGTCCGGCGAGAAGACCCCCCAAGACGGAAGAAGACCCCCGGAGCAGTGCAATAAAATATTTAAAAAAAATTGTGTGTTTTTTTTATTTATACTTTTACACCTTAGGTGAATGGGTAGGGGTACATTGTACCCCATATACTCATTCACATAGGGTGGGGGGCCGGGATCTGGGGGCACCCTTATTAAAGGGGGCTCCCGGATTCCGATAAGCCCCCCGCCCGCAGACCCCGACAACCAAACGGCCAGGGTTGTCGGGAAGAGGCCCTTGTCCTCATCAACATGGGGACAAGGTGCTTTGGGGTGGGGGGCCGTACGGCCCCCCTTTCCCCAGGGCACCCCCCATGTTGAGGGCACGTGGCCTGGTACGGCTCAGGAGGGGGGGGGGGAGCCGGGCTACGTGCTCGGATAAGGGTCTGAGATGGGTTTTGGGGGACCCCCACGCCGTTTTTTTGGCGTAGGGATTCCCTTTAAATCCATGCCAGGTGACGGGGCTAGTGCGGCGGCATTCACTGCCTTCGCTAGTCCTGTCTACCTGCAGTCACGTTCTAAATGAACGGATTTTCCGATTGTGTGTCGGCAAGTCCATTCATTTCCAAAAGTCCCGCGGATTGTCCTCCGGAAAAGTCCGTGCGTGTGTGGGCAAGTCCACACGCTCAGAAAGTCCGGCAGACCTCCGCTGGAAAGTCTGGTGGTTTGTCCGCTGGACTAGGTCCGGCGGACAATCCCACCCGAAAGTCCGAGCGTGTGTATGCCGCATTAGGCTGGTGGAATCCTTTTCCCATGGATGGATGCCTGGATGGTCACCGATGAACATGCGTGTTTGATCTCTGTTATGGGGATCCAGTTCATTTGGTAAGAGTCCATTGTTGTCTGTGGTGGAGGGCAAAGAGTGTTTGGTCGGCTTTTCAAAATGTCTACACTGGATCAGTGGATGATTGTTTTATTGACTCTGAATTTTATTTTTAACTTTTTATTCTTTCATGAACTTTCCTTAAAAAGTATCACATCACAGAAATCTGAATGTTTTCACATAATCTGTTTCTTTTGACTTTATTTGGGTTGATGTGCACCTATACAATGGTCCCCACACATGTGCATATGTCAGCAGAGATGACTCATTTTAGATCTACTGTCACATGAACAAAGCCAGTCCCACTGGCTACCGATCTTTAGTCCAGAATGAGAGCCGTCCTCGACCGATTGGTCTTGTGCTGACAGTGCGCAGTGAGTGAGCTCTTAGCACAAACTTTAGCTGCCCAATAACACATATGTGTGGTATGTGAGCATTAAAGCCCACCGCAATGTGTGTGTTGGGTGGTCGTTAAGGGGTTAAAGTAGAACTCTGGCGTCCCATTATAAGTATGCACTGCAGCGTTTAATTATAAGTGCATCTGCATTTACAGTTTTTTTTTTTTTTTTTTTAATACCCTTAAAATTTTTCCAAATTCCTGTTGATCCTGCCACGGAGGTCCACCTAGCGCAGCTTTACGAGATGGCGTGGCAACAATGTTGCACTGCTCCTGAATTCAGAGAAGGGTTGCCATTCTTATGTAGGCTGTACTTGCTTTCACTACAGTAGGATGAAACTTTGCCGGGGGCTGGCCAACCAGCATTGTCGCTGCCCATTTACAAGCCTGTAGCTTGTCAATCAATTGGCTACACCTAGTCCTGCCAACTGTCACTCCTGCTGAAACAATGCCAGTGAGGATTTGGGGCTTGCCTAGACCATCATACATGAACATTTAGATGTACTTTAATCTAACAAATATTGATATTAACTTTACAGGGGAATGTATCGTCAAAGCAAGCTGTGAAGTCATGGTCATATATAGAAGTAAAAGTGTAGCTGCGCTGATCCTAAAAGTGCTCATATATCTTTACCACAAAAACGTGAACAAATTATATCTGCGATTTATAAACAAATAAAAAAAAGAAAAAATATATATATATATATTTATATATATATATTATATATATATATACACACACACACACACATATACACACATATATATATTGTAGCAGAGCGTCCCAGAGAGAGCCAGGAGAAGTCTTGTTCGGGGTTTATACATCTCCCAGGCTCCTCTCATATACATTCAGGAGGTCTCTGAGACATGATCCAGTTCGGATCTTAGTCCTCCTCTCCAGGCTAATTTAAGCTCACCTGAGCAAACAGCCTTTGCTCTCTGCCTGGGACACACAAACAGGGATGGTTTGTGAGGAGCCAAAAGGTTGGTAAAACCCTTTAAAAACTCTTTACAGAAGCTGACAAGCGGTAGGCTTGCTCAGCTTGATAGTTAGAGACGGTGTATGTTATAGTTAGAGCCGAGACACGGCTAGGACTTTTGTTTGGTTATTTCTGTTTTGATGTGTTTTCTGGAAGACTGTGCAGCACCTGTGTATGGACTTGTATTTAGATCAAATAAACCCAGCACTGTTTTCACTACCTCATGTGGATTTGGTATCTGTGCCTTACTAAACAGCCCATCCCCGTGAGCTTTGTACCTGCTACCTGTCCCCCAGGTTACAATATATATATATATATATATATATATATATATATATATATATATATATATATATATATATATATATATATATATATATATATATATATATATATATATATATATATATATACACACACACACGAACACACACACACACACAAACACACACACACACATATACAGCGCCCTGCTCCTAATGAGCAGATGCTATTATTGTTGTAAATTTAAAGTTGTCTGAAGCTGTAGTTTGGCTCAGACTTATTATGCTAAAGTTCTGGTTTCTGTACCAGTTTAGCTGGCCCGTGCTAGTTTCCACTTGACCGTGGATGTCGCTGTCACCACCGGTAAGTATTGGAAATGCAACAGGCTAAATGCATTGGGTACCCCTTTTACTCAGAAACAGCCGGGTGAGAGTGGTCTGGGTAAGGGTATTTAAGATACAGACGCCATTGTTTGGGGGTCGTTATCCCGACCTCATGGCCCTCCTGGCCTAAGGTGTGTACTGCCTTACTCTATGTCTCGGTGCCGGCTGCTTGCTGGATCCAGCCTGTGGATGCCGTTTGTCCTCTGGATCAAGGAAATACCTCTAACCCGCAAATTACAAGGTACCTAAATTCCGTACTGAAGATGCACAATTGTATGCGAAACGCATAAAGGCTGCACTTCCTGACCTAACCCACATCAGATCAAGGCTTGGATCGCACGCCGATCCTGGGAGACGAAGCGGCATGATTTAGCCCCAAAAACACACTTCTAGAAAGACTGAGTGCCGGTCTAAAGGCACCAGATTTGTGAGTGCACATTTTATATATTTCCCTTATTGATTTAATTAATACATGTTAAAACATGTTGCACAATGATGGATGTCTTTTTATGAGATATCAAGACTAATGTTGAGGTGTAAGGAGTAACTATTGCCAACCTATTTGGAAAACCCCAGATATACCCATAAGAGTGGAGTGGTTAACCCAGTATAAACCAAAGGCGGAATTTTTTTTCTTGTTTCTGGCGAGTGTCGATTTCATAAATCACGGATGTGAATTTGTGCACGTGGGATTCGAACAATCAGCTTGTGAAGAGGATTATTGGGACTATTGTTAAATACTTGTTTTACTTCTCACCATTTTCCACTATATATTAATGTTTTCCACTATAATATATATATATATATATATATATATATATATATATATATATATATATATATATATATATATATATATATATATATATATATATATATATATATATATATATACGAGACGACAAAAAGGGATTACTGTACAAATTTTTTTTAATGAAAAATGTAATCAAAACATCCAAAATATATAGGCCATCATCGTATCGCAACGATGATGGCCTATATATTTTGATTACATTTTTCATTAAAAAACATTTTTGTGCAGCAATCCCTTTTTGTTTTCTATAATATAAGCCTTTGGGATGGCTTGATTTCTTGCACTTGATGTGCACCTCACCCTTCTGAACAGCAGATCTGACATTTTTAATACACTGCAAAAGTCATACACTATACATTTGTGTTATCTGCGCCGGTGACACACTTTCGCCTAATGTAGAATGACGTCAGACATTTAAATCCAAGAATGACTAGCCTTTCAGCTTTTGAATACAGTGCCTTGAAAAAGTATTCACACCCCCTGAAATTTTCCACATTTGTTTCATGTTATAACCAACAACGTAAATGTATTTTATTGAGATTTTATGTGCTAGACCAAAACAAAGTGGCACATAATTGTGAAGTGGAAGGAAAACGATAAATGGTTTTCATTTTTTTTTACAAATATTTGAAACGTGTGGCATGCATTTGTATTCAGCCCCCTTTACTCTGATAGCCCTAACTAAAATCATGAAGGCCAAAAAACACACCAGGCAGGTATGGGATAAAGTTGTGGAGAAATTTGAAGAAGGGTTAAGTTATAAAAAAAAAAATAGGGCTGTGTGACGAAACATCCCTACACTCCTCTTGAGTGCATTTGTCATATACCACTTCCTCCCAGTCTGAATATAGATCTCAGATATTCCAACCGCTCCCAAGCACCAAACGAGACGAAACTTGCTTAGTGCTAGCATGGACTGTTTATTTAGAACCAAAAATGACAGTATTTATAAATACAGCAGAAGAGAAGATCCCCCCTCCTGTTTATATTGCTCTAACAATACACCTGTAACAAATGAACATGAGCTAATTAACTAATCCCTTTAAGCAGCCGATGTGACTCTGTGCCCATCAGGATTTCACTACAGGTCAGACTTGTAGTCACCGAGCTTCACACAGTTGATTATAAATTATCATAATAATAACCACAAGACAGCAGGAGCTCCATTAGGAGTCGGCCCGTCTCCTACATTGTACAGAGGACAATGTGATCAGCTCTCTCAATTAACATCTTGAGTTCATCAACAAACTAAGAATAGTCTTTACATATATCCTGCATTGAATCTGACTAGCACAGATTATATTGGGGTTCTCATTCACCCTGTGCCCTAGAGACACAGGGTGATTTACACATAAGAGGGTCCGGGGAAGCTGGACAAGGAGCCTCCAGAACTCTCCATGGCAAGCTGAGTTCCACAAACCCCCGACCCAAAGTCACTCCTGTCACAGACTGTTACTGATTAAAATTTTTGTGTTCGATTGATTGATTTTTCTTTTGATCGATTAATCGACTAATTTTGATTAATTATAACGCACATACAGATCCAACTACTTTTAGCTGATCTCCTTGCATTGCAACTCTGCATTAGTCAGTGGTAAATGTGGTATACACTTTATACAATCACCCGACACTAGTTAGTTTCCACAATCCATGACTTAACTTCACAGTTCACACAAATACGTTTTAAATTCAAACTGTAGCACTGACGCAAGTTATTTTTTTTCCTCAGTAGCGTGACAATCCCTCCACCTCCGGTCTAACTAATCACTCTCACCTTATGGCATGGACCCCTGTGCGAACAGGTGGTCATGCAAGCGGGTATCAAAAGGGTTAACACGGACCATAAACTTCTCTCACGTCTCCTTAGATCTCAGCCAGGACGCCAGGTCATTGGTAGAAAGAAAAAATCTAAGTGCTCACCGCTTAAGTATAAGATTTCATTTTTGTGTTCAAACACACACTACTCACAAAAAGATGATAAAAACACAGCATGTAAAGCCGACAATCGTGTTAGTTCCGTAGGGAAGCAGCAGGTGACGTCATGCGTAGCTCCTCCCCCGTACGGGTTACGTTCAATCAGAACTTCAACGTCACCGGACTTCTCCCCCCCTTCCCTTCGTTAGCAGACGGAGGCACTTGGGGAAGGGGGGGGAGGAGTCCGGTGACGTTGATGTCCGTGACATCACCGGATCTCCGACAGAACTCCCTGAAGACCCGGAAGCCGGCAGAGAGGTGAGCACTGATCACAAGAATTTTGATCGATCAAAAAAATTAACGATTAATCAAGGAATTAATCTTTAATTTCCACAGCCCTAAAAAAAAAAATATTCCAAGCTTTGAACATATTACAGAGCACTGTTAGATCCATCATTCCAAAATGGAAAGAGTATGGCGCAACTGCAAACCTACCAAGACATGGAGGTCCACCAACGGACAGGCCAAGAAGCAAAGAGAGCATTAAATCAGAGAAGCAGCCAAGAGGCCCATAGTAGCTCTGGAGGAGCTGCAGAGATCCACAGCTCAGGTGGGAGAATCTGTCCACAGGCCAACTATTAGTTGGGCACTCAACAAATCTGGTCTTTATAGAAGAGTGGCAAGAAGAAAACCATTGTTGAAAAAAAAGACATAAGAAGTCCTGTTTGCAGTTTGCGAGAAGCCATGTGGGGGAGACAGCAAACAAGTGGATGAAGGTGCTCTGGTCAGACGAGACCAAAATTTAACTTTTTGGCCTAAAAGCAAAACGCTATATGGCAGAAAACATGGTGGTGGCAGAATCATGTTGTGGGGATGCTTTTCTTCAGCAGGGACAGGGAAGCTGGTCAGAGTAGCTGGCAAGATAGATGGAGCCAAACACAGGGCAATATTAGAAGAAAACCTGTTATGCCCCGTACACACGGTCGGAAAATCCGACCACAAAATCCATCGGATTTTTTCCGACGGATTTAGTCCGACACTAATGTTGCATAAACACGGTCGGACAAAGTTGTCGGAAAATCCGATCATTCTGAACGTGGTGACGTTTGTTGCCTACGACGGGACTACGTAGAGGCTAGTAGCCAATAGCTTTGGTCTTGTAATGTGATCTGAGCATGCGTGGCATTTTGTCCGTCGGAATTCGCTACACACGATCGGAAAAAGTCCGATAGGACTTTTTTGTCGGAAAATTTGAGAGCAGGAGATAAAACTTTGTCCGTCGGAAAATCCAATGGAAAATGTCCGATGGAGCCTACACACGGTCGGAATTTCCGACAACATTGTCCGATAGGACATTTTCCGTAGAAAAATCCGACCGTGTGTATGGGGCTTTAGAGTCTGCAAAAGACTTGAGACTAGCGCAGAGGTTCACCTTCCAGCAGGACAATGACCCTAAACATACAGCCAGAGCTACAATGGAATGGTTTAGATCAAAGCATTATCATGTGTTAGAATGGCCCAGTCAAAGTCCAGACCTAAATCCAATTGACAATCTGTGGCTAGACTTGAAAATTTCTGTTCACAGAAGCTCTCTATCCAATCTGACAGAGCTTTAGCTTTTTTGCAAAGAAGAATGGGCAAAAATGTCACTCTCCAGATGTGCAAAGTTGGTGAAGACATTCCTAAAAAGACTTGCAGCTGTAATTGCAGCGAAAGGTGGTTCTACAAAGTATTAACTCAGGCGGCTGAATACAAATGCACGCTAGAGCTACACAATTCTGGCTAAAATGAAAAAATCACAATTTTTTTTTGCTTAGAGCTCACGATTCTCGTGGCGTAACATCTTTGAGCCAAGTTATACTTACAGTTTCATGATCTTTAATTTCCATACGTGTATTTCAACTTTGACCTGCTTAAACTTGCAGTGCTGCTCTAAGTAAAAAAAGAAAGATATATATTGTCCAGCTGGTGTTCAGGAATGGGGTGAAATATCACCATCCAGTAGCGGGTAGTGTGCTTAGAAAAACTGCTGCTCTCCTAGTCCTGTCTATGTTGTTAACATGTGTGAGATGTCCTCAGGCTTACACATGTTTTGCCCCACCCACCGGGGGGCTTAGTCATAGAGGTTTTTCAACTTTAGCACTATAGTTCAAGGGATCCCATCATGAGAAGAATGTGTAGATTGCCACTGTGTGAACCAAACCTAACCCCACACCTTCCCTAGCTATCCCACATTTCAAAATACATACAAACATGTGTTAGTAGGAAAGAAGGAAAACAACCTCCCCTACCTTGCCTTTAAGGTAGTCCTATATAAAAACACAGAAATAAAAGGGGTCAGCTCTAAAGAAAAGAAATTGGCATAATTTAGCGCCTCCAAATATAGGATTATTACAAACTTAAAGCATGTACTATCAACACAGCATTCATAATGTGCAAAAAGCATCCACAATATTCAAAAATGATAATAAAAGTAAAATCGGTTTGCATAAAGTCCAATGCAAAAAAAGAGTCCAAAATATGTGATGAATATCACCGCAAAGAAAGTGTCTTCAAGCAGCTAATGAAAGTCCTCTCCACCATGTGTGAGCAACAGAACTAAAATGCACTGACTGACATTGAAGCTGCCAGGGGAAAGCAGCAACATGCACATTTATGTCTACAGGATCCTTCTTCACACATGGTCAACCAGCTCCATTCTTGCAATGGGTACACCACACATTACCGCTTCTCACCACTGGGGACTGTCAGAAGGTTTGCTTGACTGAGGAAAAAACGCTCACTACTATGTGGCTTCTAAGCAGTTATGTCACTGCTGGGAGCAGAGCCATTGCACACCAGCCTGCGGTTTGTGCATTCTCTCTGGTAGATTCACCACTAAACACTTTAAGTGAGCAAAACATTGGATAGAGCCCCGTTACAGTGTATTTCATGGCCAACTGATTGAACTTTGATCCCACAGCTTGCTGCCCCTGGTGCTTTCTCCTCCCCTGGGGCCTGGTTCTCTCACTCCTCAGTACTGCAAGTACATCATGGATCTATCTGACTTTTCCTGCTATGGCTGGTAAACAGAACGTGTGCACTTTGTGACAAAAAGCACTCTTTCACCTCTTGTACTAATGGTACCATTGAACCTTTTAAAGGGGATCTTAATTTTGGTTCTTGTCACAGCTTGGGACCACTTGTGATCTAGGGTTCAATAATATCTGTATCCCTCTTCTCCTGCTAAAGCTGGTCAGATGGATCGAAATTCGTCAGGGATCAGCCAAAATTTTGAACCATGTCTGGCTGCTTCCATTCGACAGAAGTCGAGTCCCACTAGGCAGAAGTCTAACAATGGATTTCTGTTGAACGGGATTCTCCACCAGAAGCAGTGAATACTCAAGCGGCTCTGTGGCATCAGTGAACTTTGATCTGTCTTTCTATCCCTAAAATTCCTTCCTAGTCTACTTTACTAGGACCAGGCAGGTGTTGTATGCCAGCCTGGTAAGAGTCCTGGCGGATGCTCCGTGGGCCTTGCGCGGTTGTCTATATCTAATATCTCAGGTGTCATTCTGCTTAGTGGTTGCTGGCTTTACTGGCATAGCTTTGAAGCTCAGGTGTATTGAGATAGGGGTATCTCTGAGTCTGTGATTCCTACACTGATCAAAGCTAAGAAGTCCACTCTTGGCCAGGTCTGTTATCAAACATGGAGCGCATATTTCTTTTGGTGCGCCTCTGGATGCTTAAACCCCAGGAGCGTCTCGGTTGAAAGCATCCTGTCCTGTCTGCAGCTAGATTTGCCTCAGCGTTTGGTTCTCTTAATTTTCAAGCACCAGGTTTCTGCCCTGTTTATCTTGTTTCAGCCCCCGTTAGCTTTTAAAGTGTCACTAAACCCACATCATAAAATAACTATCAATATATGCTGTATTACATGCTGTTCACACTCACACAGTCTATGGAATTTGTTTCCTGTTGATCCTGCTGTTCTCCATCTCCCCCTTTGTGATGTGATCTCTCTGCAATAAAAACCTTTGGACGGCGATTGTAGATCCTTGGTGTGCTGGCAAATGTATACACTATCCCCCCCTTCTGTCCAAGTCCCCAAAGCAGCTAGGGATTTTGCAGAGCAGTGTTGGCAGCTCGTCGAATGCTCCGTTTTTTCAGTGAGTTTTTGTGCTGAGCATTTCCTCCCTATGACATCTGAGCAGCCCATGCGACTATAGAGTCACACATGTGGGGGGTATACACAGTGGTAATGAAAAGCCCATTCCCTCACTTCTCCTTCATGCCCCCTAACCAGCTAAACACAATATAGGTGGGATATTACATGTAGACGTAAAGGCTTGACCTCCCTCTTATTCCAAGACACAGCCTGGAGGAGCGTGATCCAGCCTGGCAGATATCCACCCACACCATGTTATTGCCAAAAAAGAATACAATATTTGATTTAAAATATATATTTGTATGACAATTTAAAAAACAGTTTGATGTTATTTTTACTCTGTATTCCACATGTTGTCTTTAATTTTTTATTTTATTTTGAAGGCTGGGAAAGAGCTGGTTATGTGACAGGTGTATGTCAATCAGGAAAAAGGTATTTAGATGCTAGATGTTTTTTTTTTTTTAAATTACAAAACATGTCATACGTATCTGCTCTTTGCATTGGTTTTGCACAGAGCAGCCCAGATCCTCCTCTTCTCAGGTCGCTTGCCGGCACTTCTGTGCCCTCAGACACGAAGCCGAGGTTCGCAACCCCCCCTCACCTCATTGGCTCACTGGAGTTTGATTGACGGCAGCGAGAGCCAATGACACACCACTGCCATCTCAGCCAATGAGGGAGAGTCCCAGGCAGCTAGGACACTCCTGCAACATCACTGGGTTGAGATGGACTCAGGTAAGTATTAGGGGGACTGAGGGGGGCTGCTGCACACAAAGTTTTTAATCTTAATGCATTAAAGTGTTACTAATCCCACAACAGTAAATTCAGTCTTTATATGCAGTAAAGCATAATTGTTATACTCAATGTGAAAGCTAAGGGGTTAATCCTCTGCATTGTGTAAAGAGACTGTTCCTGGCTTCTCTGATCCTCCCCTACTTCCACTGACTCCTAATAATTTCCTGATTACAAAGAGTCTATGGAGTCGGACTGCACATGCTCAGTTTGGTGTGTATTGCTAGAGAGATTTATTTATTTTTTATTGGGAGGATGCATGTGATCAACACAGGGCCAATCAGTGCTGTTCAGACAGAGGGTCATGGGTCTTTCAGTCTTATAGGTCAGTCAGAAAACTCCTCCTACAAGCTTTAACCAGTGCTTGGCTGGACACTAATAGAAGTCACAAGACTGCTCTAACTGCTGATGAGAAAAGGTATTAAGCAGTTTATTTTTACTAAAAATCATTGCATTTCCATGTTCTGTGTACTGTGGGAGACCAGATGATATTGTGTCCTGGGTTTAACACTTTAGGATAAAAAAAAAAACCTTGACTTTACAACCACTTTAAGCATCAAGTTCTACCCCTTCAAGTCCAGTTGTACCCTACTGGATTTGGAGTGCTTCTTGCTCTTTTGTGCATTAAAGCATAGTTCCACCCAAAGTAACTTCCGCTTATACGCTCCCCCCCTCCGGTGTCACATTTGGCACCTTTCCGAGAGGGGGGGGGGAATGACACTCGTTTTTTTGACAGGTCCCCTTCCCCACTTCAGTGAGACGGGCTGCGGTCGATCTCCTGGAAATTCGGCCCCCCTCCTCCTCCCCCCACGCACCAGTTAGAAAGCGCAGCGCGTATCGCGTATGCACAATAGGGAACCAGCAGTGAAGCCGAAAGGCTTCACTGCCTGGTTCACTTACCAGGAATGGTGGCGACAGCACCTGGGAGTCGATCCGAAGATCGGCTGGGGTGCCGACATCACGGGCTCCCTGGACAAGCAAGTGCCCCAATATTAAAAGTCAACAGCTGCAGTATTTGTAGCTGCTGACTGATTTTTTTTTTCACCCAGGACTTCCTCTTTAAGCAACTTTTCGCAGTTTGCAAGACTGCTACCTGGTCTTTTTTGTTTTCTACCATTTAGATATTTAGGCTATATATTTGACGCCAGTAACAAGTGTTAGGTTCTTCCTGTGGCTCTTTGAACAGCAAGCAGTCCCAATTTTTCAGTTTTTCTTGGGTCGGTTTTGTTAATATTTTGCCTGCCACTCAGACTATTTTTGGATGGCCCAACAGTCTAAGAATTTTTGTCCATCGACGGACAGGACAGAAAATTAGGATTTTTGTACTCCGCGTAAACCCTGTGTTTATTTTCATGCTTTTGGCAGTACTTTGCTACAAAAATGAGACATGCTGGTTGTAGGCAGGGTTATGCAGTGCTAAACTGTTTTTTTCTTTATTGCTAATGTCTGTTTCTCCTGTAGGTGATGGTATAACCATTACAGTCTATGAATTGTTGGGTTTCTCAATGGACAATTTACAAATTGCCTGGAAATACACTTTATATGTAGGTCTAGCAAGTTCTCTTTAAATTCTACATTGAGCTTGCCTGGAAAATGTAATGAAAGGCACAATAAAAGGGCACTTTTGAACATTTGGAAGACATATGTCATCTAGGACTTGCAGTCTTCAAATGCACAAGTGTCACTTGAACCCTTAGGTATATTCTTCTTCTTAATTTCTGCTCAGGCACCTTAAAATCTAGGTTGTAGAAAAACTTTTATGAAAGACTCCTATGTCATTTGCTTTATTACTCTTGCCGTGATTAGAGTGTGAAAATATTGCCTTCGATTGCAGCCTCCAGTCACGAAAATGCAGAACATATTGCTGGTTCTTTGATATTACTCATAAAGGTCTTTCCTGCTTTCAGATATTCATTTTCAGAGCATATCTGTTCAAAATGGGTAACGCTTCAAAATACCTGAGGGCTGCAGATTTAGTGTTGCCTAAAAAATAGGGCAGTACAATTTTAAAGAATATTTGCTATTTTGGGACACGCAGATGAGTCGCTTCTGTATCAAAGCTTTCCTTGTGCCAGATCCATGTGACTCAGATAAATGATTCAATCTCTGTAAACAGCTCAGCATGTCAACGCTTTTGTGATTTAGTTCCCTTATTCCACAAGCTATGCAAAGATGGAACAATTTCTTAGGGCTCATGCACACAGTATTTTTGCCAGCCCTGACAAGAATCCAATGGACTCCTGCAGCTGGATTCACAGGTGGTTGCGGAAAATTGCATCCACATGGGGTGACTACCTGCAGTTAGGAACATAGGATTATACCTGTGCTCAAGCTATCCTGGTCATTGCTTAGTACAGGCTGAGCAACTGTCCGCAACCATATGCCTTTTTTTTTTATATTCAGAAAATGTGCTTTGAGGGCATGTGCCTGGCATAGGTAAACAATTAGCAATTATCCCAGGAGACGTACGGATATTACAGAGAAAACGGGCAGAGCTAAAGCTGTGACGTCATCATGCACAGACGCGCTGGATGGTCCTGCGGCCATGCTTTTTGTTGTGTATACCGTTTCTGTATTTCTTGCAATTACCGTCCATTAAATAAGTTTTTATTAGAGATGCAGTTTTTAATAGGGTTATCAACGTTTTGCCGATAGAAAAAAAAAAAATGAGGTGCCTACAATGGCATGCTGCATCCCTTAGACTTTAATGCAATATCGCGTCCCATAGACTTCAATGCACAAAGGCCCCGCTAGTGACTTCAATGGACAAAGGCCCCGCTAGTGACTTCAATGCAAAAAGGACCCCCCGCTAGTGACTTCAATGCAAAAAGGACCCCCCCCATGACTTCAATGCAAAAAGGACCCCCCCCCCCCATGACTTCAATGCAAAAAGGACCCCCCCCCCCCATGACTTCAATGCAAAAAGGACCCCCCCCCCATGACTTCAATGCAAAAAGGACCCCCCCCCCCATGACTTCAATGCAAAAAGGACCCCCCCCCATGACTTCAATGCAAAAAGGACCCCCCCCCATGACTTCAATGCAAAAAGGACCCCCCCCATGACTTCAATGCAAAAAGGACCCCCCCCATGACTTCAATGCAAAAAGGACCCCCCTATGACTTCAATGCAAAAAGGACCCCCCTATGACTTCAATGCAAAAAGGACCCCCCTATGACTTCAATGCAAAAAGGACCCCCCTATGACTTCAATGCAAAAAGGACCCCCCTATGACTTCAATGCAAAAAGGACCCCCCTATGACTTCAATGCAAAAAGGACCCCCCTATGACTTCAATGCAAAAAGGACCCCCCTATGACTTCAATGCAAAAAGGACCCCCCTATGACTTCAATGCAAAAAGGACCCCCCTATGACTTCAATGCAAAAAGGACCCCCCTATGACTTCAATGCAAAAAGGACCCCCCTATGACTTCAATGCAAAAAGGACCCCCCTATGACTTCAATGCAAAAAGGACCCCCCTATGACTTCAATGCAAAAAGGACCCCCCTATGACTTCAATGCAAAAAGGCCCCCCTAGTGACTTCAATGCAAAAAGGCCCCCCTAGTGACTTCAATGCAAAAAGGCCCCCCTAGCGACTTCAATGCAAAAAGCTCCTAGTGACTTCAATGCAAGAAGGCCCCCTAGTGACTTTTTGTGGCTTTTTCCAGCCGGCACTCTAATTACCCTACATTCCAGCAGTGGATTGAACAAGCATTTAACCCTTGCAGTGCAGGAGCAGCCCCACTGCAAGGAAACATTTTTTTTCCTTTCCCTAGTGTTCATCAGTAGAGCAGAACTTCCCTCAAAAGTGAAGTTCCGCAGGTTCACTCCTCCCCCCCCAGCCTGTAATGGAGTTACAGTTTTTTTTTTGGGGGGGGGGTAGGAGTAGGGGGGGGGGAACTCACCTAGGTGAGGGTGACATCCCTTGCCCCCCTCCCCTCCCCTCCCACAGCCTCCTGAGATAGGTCACATGGTCCAGGTGCTCAGGAAGCCACAGCCAGCTCCTGTATCCAATACAGTGGTTCTAGTGACCCGCAGCGGTAAGAAGAACCAGCTGCAGGTAGACAGTGCTGGACCCCAGGACCGGTTAAGTACCTGTTTTTTAAGTCAGCAGCTACAGTATAAAATGAAACTGAAATTCCTAGTTAACTTTTACAGTTACACTTTTAAAATGAGGATCTTCCTTTGCAAAACTTAACTGTAATAAATACAAGGGTGAAAAAAAATAAACAAATTCATTGTTTAATGCTGAAGTGCCCTGCTCTTGGCTGAAACCATGACGCATTGTATTTGCTTTGTATACTTGGCTTTCAGAGCAAACAATTGAAATTTAAGCCTTTTATCCACAATATAGAACATTGTACCCAATGAAGCGTACAAGCTATATTTATTTTCAGGCTGACATAAGTAAGATAAGTGCTTTTTCATAAATCCCCTTGGTAATGTACTGTGCTTTTTGACCAATTTAAACCTTTGTGTCGCTTTGGGTATGCACCCCCTCCACACATGCACACATACCCACAGCAGCCCTGGTGAAGTTGGATGTACAATAACCAAGAGATAGAATGATAGAACGGGCCATAGAACAAGAACATCATTGATAGCTGTCATTACAAAGAGGTTAGGGGACCTCCTAGACTTCATACAGACGTAGCATCAGCAACCTCTGAAAAAATAAACACTATTATTAGAAGAGAAACAAACTAAAATAGAAGTAATGTGTATCTGAAAGCATATATATACACGTTTTCGTACAGTGGTAACAGAGACAAGTTTTTAATTCCACTTAAAGTGGCAAAATAGAACTGGGCCCATAAGGTTATCTTCGTGGTATTGCTGTCTTAAAGTATTAATGTTCATGTAAGTAATCTGATTACCAAGCAGGTGGCTTTTACACTCCAGTGGATCTACACATTTTCCTTGACTTTTAATGTAACAAATGTAAATTGAAGCACCA
Source organism: Lithobates sylvaticus (assembly GCA_028564925.1). Classification (NCBI taxonomy): domain Eukaryota; kingdom Metazoa; phylum Chordata; class Amphibia; order Anura; family Ranidae; genus Lithobates; species Lithobates sylvaticus. The sequence goes on along the minus strand of CM053029.1, from coordinate 363,295,852 downwards.
CACCACCACTATAAGGTCCAAGTATGACTTTATTCCAAAGAAAGTCATGGGGACAATCCAAAGATTAGCCAACGTGTTTCAGGCCTCCAAAAATGCTCTCCTCATCAGGGCTTGAGATTGAACACAATGTGAATGGACTAGATTTCACCCTTGTATTTATTACAGTTAAGTTTTGCAAAGGAAGATCCTCATTTTAAAAGTGTAACCGTAAAAGTTAACTAGGAATTTCAGTTTGATTTTATACTGTAGCTGCTGACTTAAAAAACAGGTACTTAACCGGTCCTAGGGTCCAGCACTGTCTACCTGCAGCCGGTTCTTCTTACCGCTGTGGGTCACCAGAACCACCGTATTGGATACAGGAACCACAGCCAGCTCCCCACTGCACATGTGGGAGCTTGCGCAGCATTTTGTGATAGGTCACATGGTTCAGGAGGCTGTGGGAGGGGAGGGGGGGCAAGGGATGTCACTGCGTCGCTTTAACTGACAATTGCGTGGTCGTGCGACGTGGATCCCGAACAACATTTTTTTCCCACAAATAGAGCTTTCTTTTGGTGGTATTTGAACGCCCCTGCGGTTTTTATTTTTTGCGCTGTAGACAAAAATAGAGCGACAATTTTGAAAAAAAATGCAATATTTCTTACTTTTTGCTATAATAAATATCCCGAAAAAATATATAAAAAAAACCGTTTTTTTCCCTCAGTTTAGGCCGATACTTATTCTTCTACATATTTTTGTTTTTTTATTTTTTTTTAATTTTTTTTTCTTCTTTTTTTATTTTTTTTTTTTTGGTTAAAAAAAAAAAAAAAAAAAATCGCAATTAGCGATTATTGATTTGTTTGCGCAAAAGTTATAGCGTTTACAAAATAGGGGATAGTTTTATACCATTTTTATTAATATTTTATTTTTTACTAGTAATGGCGGCAATCAGCGATTTTTATTGTGACTGCGACATTATGGCGGACACATCGGACATTTTTGACACATTTTTGGGACCATTGTCATTTATATAGAAATCAGTGCTATTTAAATGCACCGATTCCTATGTAAATGACACTGGCAGTGAAGGAGTTAACCACTAGGGGGCGGGGAGGGGCCAAGTGTGACGTGTTGTGTTTTTTTTTTACAGTAGGGGGCGTGGCTGTACGTCTGACATCATTGATTGGCTTTCCCTATGACAGGGACAGCCGATCAATGACAGGCAGTGTTTACACAGACCTCTCCCCGTTCTTCAGCTCTGTGATCGCGGGACACCAGCGGCGATCGGGTCCGCTGGTCCCGCGGCCGTGGTCACCGGGTCGCGACCCAATGGCTAGGCAATTAAAGGGGACGTATATATACGTGCTTTTGCCTAGCCGTGCCATTCTGCCAACGCATATGTACAGGCGGCGGTTGGGAAGCGGTTAAAGCAGAGGTTCACACATAAATTCAACCTCCGCTTTTCAGAACCCTGCCCCCCTCTGGTGTCACATTTGGCACCTTTCAGGGGGGAGGGGGGTGCAGATACCTATCTAAGATAGGTATTTGCACCCACTTCCGGGCATAGAAGCCTCTTCCCGTCCCCCCTGCTGTCTGCTGGGACACACACAGGTCCCAGAGACAGCCGGGACCATTCGGATTGCGCAGAGCAACTCGCGCATGCGCAGTAGGGAACCGGGAAGTGAAGCCGCAAGGCTTCATTTCCTGATTCCCTAACCGAAGATGGCGGTGGCAGCATCCGAGGACCGAGGGACAGTTCGGCCTCGGGTGCCGACATCGCGGGCGCCCGACAGGTAAGTGTTTCCTTTTTTAAAAGTCAGCAGCATCAGTATTTGTAGCGGTTGACTATAAAAAAAAATAAAAAATTCCGCGGGACTTCCGCTTTAAGTGGCCCTTGCTTTTCAAAAGGTTGAGCACCCCTGATTTAAAAGGTTATGGAACCCCCGTATTTATTGATACAAACGATTTTCACGTCAGTGAGTCAGGAATTTTTGTATGTACAAACTTCAGCGATGTGTTACTATTAAACAATGACTTATTATTTATCACAGGTCATGCTTTCTTATTAAAGTCATTGTAGACATAAATTACTATGCAGTGTCAGCTGCTTTCTTTTAACAATTGACATTCATTTTTAGCATCCTGACCGATATTGTTCAACAAATGCAAATATAATTAGAATAGAGGCCTGCTTCTTATGCGTGTTTCAGAATGAAAAATCTGGCAGGCCTAGGTTATTCGATTGTTTTTATTCCTTGTTGTCATTTCTACAGCGACATTGGTCCTTTGGCCTGTTGTTTTCTAGAACAGTGATGTACATAGAATGAGGTGGTGTTACGTGCTCAGTGAAGCTCATGCTGTAGGACCACATCCTGCAAAATCCCCCAGGCTGCATCTGATGATCTAATAAGGGATGATTAGAGAGCTAAAATTACCCCTCCGACTATCTATGGGCTCTTAGCTGCTGCATAGCAACATGACAGATACACGGCTAATGCCGTTCCTTCATTTTTGTTTTGTGTTTGTAGTCGTCAGATTATTTAGTGACCATAGTATTGTTATTCAAAGATGTTTAACCTTAAAAAGACCCTAGATATCAATGATTTTCTCTGTAGGTTGCTTTTCATATACAGTATATTTTCTACCTTTATCCTAGTGCTAAGAATGCATATTATAAAACAAACAAAATAATTATTCTTTAAGATTTTATTAATATTAAAAGGAATGTGCAGAACTACATAGGAGTCAGGTTGAAAAAAAAGACAAGTCCATCTAGTTCAACCAATAAAAGAAAAAACAAAAAAAACAAACATACATAAAATCTCATATACACAACCCTTCACCCACTGTTGATCCAGAGGGAGGCGAAAAACCCCAGCAAAGCATGCTCCAATTTGCTCCAGTAGGGGGGAAAAAAATTCCTTCCTGATCCCCCGAGGCGCAACCCCAAACATATTTTTTTTTTTTAGCAGAGACCCTAGGGAATAAAATGGCGGTTGTTGCAATTTTTTATGTCACACAGTATTTGCGCAACAATTTTTCTAACGCAATTTTTTTGGGAGGGGGGGGGAAGCACTTTCCTAAAAAAAAAAAAAAAAAAAAAAACACAATATTTACCCAATTTTTTTTGTATAATGTGAAAGCTAATGTTACATCGAGTAACATTGCGCACACCCCTGGAATGGAGCCAATCTTAAGTACTCCAGAGGAAATGCTTTAAAACTTTTTACAGGTTACCAGGAGGTCTTGTGCTAGAATTATTGCTCTCGCTAATGTTTGTGGCGATACCCGTGTGTGGTTTGAACGCCGTTTACATATGCAGGTGTGACCTATTTTTGCGTTCACTTCTGCGTGCGAGCTCGAGGGGATGGGGGCACTTTAATTTTTTTTATTGTTTATTTTTATACTTTCCCTTAAATTTTTTATTTTTTGATCACTTTTATTTCTAATACAATAAATGTAAACATCCCTTTTAATAGGAATAGGGCATGATAGGGGCCTCTTTACGGAGAGATGTGGGGTCTATAAGTCCCCACATCTCTCCTCTATGCTGGAAAGCCTGAGATTAAAAAAAAAAAAAATCAATCTCCAGCTTTCCAGCAATAAAAAAATAAAATAAAAAACATCAGTGTCGCTTTTGGACCCGAGGGTCATAAAGATGACTGGGGGACTGGGGTAAACTGCCAGCGGATACATTCTCTGGCTCCCCGATCGCACAGGAGAAACCGAAGAAGCACCATAGGGCGGTGGAGGGGCTAAACAGCCACTAAGATGGCATGCAAGGGAACTGCCGGCTGAAAAAAAAGATATCTGGACGATGCCTGTAGCTGCAGGCATCATTCAGATATCACTACTTAGAGTCTAGGACGTCATATGACGTCCACCTAAGGATAAGTGGTTAAAAAATAATAATAAATTCCACCGTCAAAGATATAGCTCAAATAATGTGCCACCTTCAACAGAGGTGCCCTCCTCTGGTCACTGACTTTTTTCACTAATTATGCAATAATCCAAAGATGGTACTTTAACACATGAACCTGAGCTTCTACCAGTATCGAACCTCCCACATCAAGCCTCTCTCCCACTCAGTCACATGTAAGTATTAGAAAGTGCAATTGTGCTTTATCCTTAAAAAACATTTTAATGTTATCACACGCTAAATAAGCACTCACATTTGCTTCAGAATACCAATGCTTTTCAACGTAAACATAAACCACTGTGGTACCCCTACTCATTCACCACAAAGAGTGTCTAAAAGAAATAAAAAAAAAAAAACACAAAAGACAGTTTTTGATTTTTTAACAAAAGAATTGTCAAAAACGATGTCCCCCCCGGAGTAGATCCATCGTCGATCACGCCGCTGGCCACCAGCACCAACCCAAATTTTTTTATTTTTCTAAAAGTCTCGCCCCATCTGCCCGCCACCTTGTGACACCATCGACCAGTGCATGATGGTTCTACATGTGTGAACCTAGCCTACTGAATAACTGAGTGGAAGAATGATTTATGTTACTAATATCATATTTTATAAGAGCTTAAAGTGAAGCTGTGCTTTTCCCAGTAAGGGAGAGATTGAAGCAAGCCTGCTGTGTTGCCCTGAGGTCTCTCTAGCCACTTACCCATTGGACACTTAAACCCCCTTCCTAACCAAACCAATTTTCAGCTTTCGGTGCTCTCACAGTTTGAATGACAATTACTCATACCCACTGTACCCATATGACATTTTTGTCCCTTTTTTCACACAAATAGAGCTTTCTTTTTGTGGTATTTAATCACTCCCGGGTTTTTCATTTTATTTTTTTTGAAAAAAAGACCAAAAATTTTGAAAAAAAAAGTTCTTGTCAGTAAATTTTGTAAATACGTAGTTTTTCTCCTTCACTGATGGGCACTGATAGGCTGCACTGATGAGGTGGCACTTATGGGCACTGATCCCTCCCTATTGAGGTGGCACTGACCACCTCAATATAGGGCACTTACACCCCCTTACACCCCCTTCCTACCCAGGCCATAGTGATAGATACACAAAGTACTCTGGATAAGTCACCTACACTCCTCGATCAAATTATTGATTATTTGTTTTCATAGAATTATAGAACAGAAGGGGATATTAAAGTGATAGTTGGCATCACAAAGATCAGATTGTGACTTAACAGTCACATTGGTTGTGCTCTCAACCAAACTGTCAAACCATCCAATGGCCAGTGTCATAACGGATCACATGTGCAGCATTATGGCAGTTGAAGATTCACCACTTCAATACCTGGTATTTCCCCCTTCCTGCCCAGGACAATTTTCAGCTTTCAGCGCTGTCACACTTTCAATGACAATTGCGCAGTCATGCTACACTGTTATCATGTGACATTTTTATCATTTTCTTCACACAAATAGAGCTTTGTTTTGGTGGTATTTAATCATTCCCGGGTTTTTAATTTTTTTTTTAATTTTTAAATTTTTTTTTTAGAATGTCTTAGTTTCTGTCAGTAAATTTTGTAAATAAGTATTTTTTCTCCTTCACTGATGGGCACCGATAGGCTGCACTGATGAGGTGGGCACTTATTAGGAGACACAAATATGCCGCACTTATGGGCACTGATGAGCACCAGTGATGAGCATTGATGGGCAGCACTGACTGGCATCACTAATGGCAACTGATTGTTGGCAATTGTGGGCACTGATTTCAGGTCAGCAGCACATATCAGATTAGATGTCCCTCTATTAACACAGCTCTTAAAACCTATCAAAGTCTCAGTAAATCAGTATGTAGTATATTGTGTCTAATATATATATATATATATGTTATATATATATTTATTATATGTAGTGTTTTTATTTAGGCATTCTAAAGACAAGGCTTTGGTAGCCGTTATCTAATTGCGCATATTAAAAGAGGGTTTGTTGGTCAAAGGACAAATGGCCAGACCAGACTTACTGGAACAGATAATGATTATCTTAATCTAATCAGTATTCACACATATCAAAGGGGGAATATGCAAGAATGTAAATTGGGGCAGCTTTATAATTACAACTATTCACAGCGTGGGGTTGTCTCCGGTCACTCTGAAAGACCGGGGCAGATCAAAGCATTTAATGGAAACGCCCAATCAAATTGCTCAGACATTCAGTGTGTGTGGGGGGGATATAACAGGACGTTCAATCTGTTTAGAAGTGTGTGTTCTTACGAAGGCACCCAAGAGTCACATGGTTCCATGGGGCTCTAAATATTACTAGCACTGTCGTGTCATGAACTCTGTTGGATTTTGTCGTCTGTAAGACTGTTCTGTTTGGAAGTCAATAAAATTGTCTCTCTCTGGGAGAATCGGGTTTTGCTGCGGAGACAATACTTTTAATAACTATATTCCATCTACGAGGAAGGAACGAATATATTAGATCACTACATTGGTGCCGTTCAAGAGACCAGAAGAGCATTTTCAGGACTTAGTAACAGGAGTCGTTGGTGACAACAATCCGGTCTGGTGGTGACATAAGAAAATCTGATCTACAAAATTTAACAAGTTTTAAAGACCAGAATTGTTCTCTGGAGACTGGATCTTACAATCTGTGTGGTGACAGAAGGCCGTGAGGACCCAGGAAGGAAGTTCTAGGAAACCTAACAATTGGTAAGTGTGCCTTGTTCATTATTTTCTAAATATAATTTTTTTTTCTCATTGTATTTTTTACAATGGCTTTGGCTGTGTCTAGTGGGGACAATAGTACTAAGGGAGAGGATGTGAATATATGGCTGTTAAATTATATAAAAAGTCATGGGGGGCCTTACGAGATTCCCCAAGAATATAGACAGTCATGGGATTTAATGAAATGCTTTTTATCTGATAGTGTCTTTGATAAGAAAACAAAACAAAAGAAACGTAAGGGTATCATTATTCAGGGACTACTGTCTTGTTGTACAGAATTAATAGGGGAGGTTAAAGAAAAAAAGCTGAAAATTCTGGAACAGACTCAGAGATATGAGGAGAAGGAGAAAGGGTTGAATGAGAGGGTATCAGATCTCAGGTTACATGCTATCACTACTGGGGAGGCACTGATTGAAAAGGCTAAATTATGTGATGATTTAAGGCGGGTCAATGAGGAATTGTCAGTAAAAATACAAATTGTTGAGAAACAGTTGGAGGAGTGTAAACATGCTGCTAACATTGCTTTTGATAAATTGGCAGAAAAATCAAGTTACCCAGATCAAAATGATACCTCTATAAAGCTTGATACCAAAGATTATAAGCCAATATATCCCTGGGGTGATTTACATGCAGCCCCATGCATACCAGCAGCTCCTACCACTACAACAACTGTATTGAACACTGACGATTCAAGTGAAATTAAATTGATCACAAAACAACTAAAGCCACAGGAGATGGAAGCTATTATAAGAGAGATAGGTCAGGTACCCCGCTATGATGTAAATAGGTTCATGAAATGGTTTTGTGATTTGCAGAGAGTCAGAGACACATACAACTTGAATATTGAGGACCTAGCTAGAATTTTGCAGAAAAGTATAGGCAATGGATTATGGGCACGGGTTTTGCAAAATTGTGGCCAGCGTCATAAAACTAAGGATGTTTTAAAGGAATTATTGAAAGCATTGTATGGTGCGACGACATATGTGTGCTTGTCAGGAAAAATTAAGCAAATGAAGAATGAATGCCCATATGAACTTGCAGATAGAATTAGCAGTGTGATGGAAAATGTCATGACTGGAAATCCCGGTTTTGAACGTGGTGGTTTGGTTCATAGGTCAATGTTATTAGAAGCATTGGATGGTGATGTCAGGGAAGGCATTTTATCTGTTACACCTGATCCTAGTGATTATAGTGATATCTTGGTAAGAGCGGATAATTTGTGGAGGAGAAAGTGCAGAGAAGACAGTCTTGCGGTTGATGCAGCTAGAATTTTTAGAGTCGAAGGGCAGCAAAATAGAGATGATTTAGGACCATGGAGAGGAAGATCTTATAACAATTCAGGTAGTTACAGGAGGCCAGAATCCAGAGAAAAACCTAGTAAACAGCCTTGGGTGCCGTTTAGTGAAATGAGAAGTGAAAGAGATCGTTTGCAGGAGGAGCTATATAAAATACAGGAAGAAATGAAAAGAATAAAAGCAGGAGGGGTCAAAGTAGCAGCAGTAGGAAAGGAAAGTGCTGTGTCCCCCTCTACCAGTCATTGTTAGGGGTTCCGAGCCCCCCACGCCCCTTCTTGCCGATTCTTAACCGATTTAACATTAGATTCCTGGGGCGGCCCACTGTTGATGTAACATTAGGGGGAACTCGTGTAAATGCGCTGTTAGATAGTGGGGCAGCTATTAGTTTTAGTAAATCAGTTGTCCCTGGAAATGAGAAAATTAAAATAACAGGTGTCACTGGACATTCCATTGAAGCTCCTTTTGTGCGTGGTGTTGAGATGCAAATAGGGGGAGAGAAGTGGGAGTGTGACGTTGTTTGTGAAAATCAGGACATAATTGGTGCTGATGTCTGTGTACAGCAGGGTTTGGTGATTGATCTTGCAAACATGAAGTTGTGGATAATGTCGGAAAATGACGGATTGGGTCATGTGTGGCATCCTCCCATGGAATTAGTAACAGCAGCAGTGAAGCCCGTTGGTGTGTTACATGGAGATTGGGATCCCTGTTGGGATAGTCTGATGGGTGAATTTGAAGACATAATGGCTAAACATAAACAAGATTGTGGTAGGATGAATACAATGATTTTATTGGAAGGATTTGATCCTGCACCTGTTAAGCAATACCCAGTTCCGAAAGAGGCCATTAAACCTATAACAGAAGCTATAAAACAATTGGAGGCGCAAGGTACATTAAAAAGGGGTGCATCAGTTTGCAATTCGCCAGCCTGGCCAGTCATCAAGCCCGATGGGTCGTTCAGGCTGACGATAGATTACCGTGCCTTAAACAAATATGCTAAAAGTATGGCACCTGTGGTGGCAGCTTACCCTGAAATGATTGCCAAGTTGACACCAGAAATGAAATGGTTTACGGTCATTGATATCAGTAACAGTTATTGGAATTTACCCCTTGACCCAACATGTCAATACAAAACAGCCTTCAATATTATTGGACAGTTCTTCCACAAGGCTACAAAGACAGTGCAGCAATATTTCACTCACATATGAAAGAAGTGATTGATAAGTTTTCAAAACCTGAAAGAGTAATTTCATATGTTGATGACATTTTGATTGGGTCAGCCTCTATGGAGGAGCACGTGAACGATGTGAGTGAAATGTTATTGCTTTTGAGAGAAGCAGGTTTGAAAGTTAATCCAAAGAAAATACAATTGGGGAAGCAGGAAGTCCAATTTCTGGGTGTTACTGTAGCAAAGTCAGGGCGGAGTATCAATGAACAAAGGGTTGAGCTAATAGCTAAACTACCTTTGCCCACTGATGAAAAAAGTCTGAGACAGATCTTAGGCATGACAGGTTTCTGTAGGGAGTTTGTGCCTCATTATGCATCATTAACAGAGTGTTTGTATGATCTGCTGAAGCAAGATGAATGGATATGGAAATCAGAGCACACACAAGCTATTGAAGCGTTAAAGGAAACTTTAGGCAATGCCCCTTCATTAGCATCACCAGACCCCAACAAAGAATTCAGACTCTATCCACATGTAGGCCTTAGCACTTTGTCCGTTGCACTTACCCAAGATTATTTTGGAAAACAAAGACCTTTAGCCTATGCATCACGTTTACTATCATCTGTAGAACAAAAGTATCCTTTATGTACTCGTATGGTGCTGTGTTGTTATTGGGCAATCAACAAATTCAGATACTTGACAGGTACACAAAGGGTCATCATTGCTAGTCATCACACTCCTATAGTCATGTTAGCCAATGGGAAATGGAAAGAAGCGGATGTGAATTGTAAAAGGCTGGCCAGATGGACTACAGCTTTATTGACAGAGAATATTGAGGGTTTGATGTTAAAGGAACCTAGTGTCCTGATTGGTGGATTGATGATTGAAGGTGAAGCTCATGAATGTCAAGTACAAGGAAGTAGTTTGCAACACAGAGTTTTTACTGCCGTATCCAAACCCTTTGACCTTGAAAGTGACTGCTGGTACATTGATGGTTCTTCTTATTATAAAGATGGAAGTAGAATCTCAGGATTTGCTGGTGTTTGTGTAAAAGATGGCGAGGTTCAGAGACAATTTTCATATTCATGTAGAGCTCGTTCTGCACAATATGTGGAAATAGCAGCACTTCTGCAAGTTCTCAGTGAGTTAAGAGACGATGGTGGAGTTGTTAACATTGCTTCTGACTCAGACCAGGTATGCAAGGGTGCAGTTGTCTATCTTTCATGGTGGAATGTGATGGGTTTTAAAGGAACAGATGGAAGTGAGATAAGATATGCACCCTTATGGAAAACGATAGAGGAGGAAACACAATTCTTTTCAAAAATCAATATCCGAAAGGTACAGGCCCACAAAAAGCAAACAACCGAGCACTACTGGAACAATACGGTAGATAGATTAGCGAAGGAGGCTGCAGTAACATCCCCCGAATGGCCTCATATAGAGCATACTTTATCATTTCCAGTGTCTGCCCTTACACGTGCTCAAGCAAAAGGAGTTGAAGAAAGGACATGTGAGTTGGGTAAATTACAAGATCAGGATGAGGAATTAGCTCAACTAAAAGCAATGTGTGGGACTGGGCCCATACAATTTGAAGGTCAAGAGATGCAGGTGAAGGATGGCCTTTTAATAACTTACAAAAATGATTTATCTTTATGGGTTGCCCCAAAAGGTGTGAGGAAAGACATTCTTACATGGATTCATGGGTCCCCTGTTGGTGGACACCCCAAGCTTCCTTTAGCTTTAGAGAGATTAGATCATGTAGCATGGTGGCCTCAAAATAAACAACACATGCAGGACCATATCTTATCATGTTTGATGTGTGCCAGGCATGATCCCGCAAATAGAAAAAGGAGAGGGGCACTGATGAGGCAAGCTCCCATGGGACCATGGGAGAGAATACAAATTGATTACACAGGTGAATTTCCTAACACTGCACACCAGAACAGATATTTACTCGTTGTGGTGGATTCCTTCAGTCACTGGGTTGAAGCATTCCCTACCAAAAACTGTACTGCCACTACTACTGCAAGGATCCTGGTCAAAGAAATATTTAGTCGGTGGGGGATACCAAAAGTTTTAGACAGTGACAATGGTCCAGGATTTGTAGGTAATGTGATACAAGAGACATGTAAGCTCCTTGGTGTTATTCAAAAATTTCACATCTTCTATCACCCTGAGTCTGCGGGACAGGTTGAACGAATGAACAGGACAATTAAAAATGCCCTTAGAAAGGTTGTAAATGAGCAAGGTACTGATTGGGATGAAAAATTACCCTTTGTTCTGGCAACTATTCGTTCCAGAGTTTGCAGGTCCATAGGCTTTGCCCCTTATGAAGCTCTGCTCGGCAGAACAATGAGAACGTGGGAACATCTGATAAATCCAGTCCCAGCAGCATTAGAAACTGTGTCATTATCCGAATCATGGGTAGAGATCTTAAAGGATCATGTGATTACAGTACATAAGGCTGTATGTGCCACTGATGAATGTACCCATAAAAGCTCACAACAGTGGTTTAATGCAATGGGTGACACTAGTGAATACCAAATTGGGTCTAGAGTAATGTTACAGGATTTTTCTGGGTTCCACCCATTTCCTAGAGCAAAGTGGAAGGGCCCTTATGCAGTAATAGATAAAATTGGACCCTCTGTTTACTTACTAGACTTGGGAGAGGACAAGTCAAGATGGAGTCATGCATGTCAGATCAAAGCATTTAAGGGAAAAATGGATTTGATGGATGTGAGCATTGTCTAATTTTCTTGCTGAGATTGTCTTTCAGGTCCCAGGAGTGAGGCGAATACCAGAAGACTACACCATAATGAAGACATCCCCCCTGGACAAATACAAGCCTTCTCTATTAACATATGTGTTGATAACAGCGTCAATCACTTTACTTCTTTGCATCACAAACATCAGAGTGAAAGAGTGCCAAGTTGAGGAATCAAAATGCTTCCCAGTGGGGAAATCTGATCGAAATAAAAGAAGTGTAATGGATCATACTACAGAACTTACTGTTTTAGAGGACTCGGAAGGCATCCAGATACATGGGGATACTGTAAAGGGCATAGTCGGGGGGTGGATAGTCGTTAGATGTGAGATCATGATGCCAAAATCTGATTACTTGATGGAATCTGCTGTTTGGACTTACCCAGAAGGAAGCGATCGTCACAGGAGTACAGATATAATATTAGTGGAGACAAAGAATGGACCACAAATGCAAATGACTTTAGAAAGGAACTTTACAATATTTAAGGAGGGTATTATATCCTGTAGCCCTCATGATGTGAAGGATGGAGTCTATGCAAAAATCCTAAAGATAATGGTCACAAATTCTAGAGACTGTCCTACAATTTTACAGTGGCCAGAACATGGACTTTTCCTTGAGCGGACTCAAAATTTAGTGTATAGCGATGTTTCATACTTATCATTACCATTATTGTTGAATTTTACATCATTTAACATTCCAGAAAGTTGCCCAAAATCAATGGGGTTATGGTTTAAAACAGTCTTTCAAACACATATAAACTTATTTTGGGATGCTACACAAGGGCTTAATTTTAAGAAAGTTTCAAAGAGGGATCTGGGTACTGATATCATATCAGGCCTCAGTTTGGGTAGTTCGATTTGGAATAGGGTTGATATAGAGAGTCTAAATATGAGAGAACAAAATTTTGTGGGTGGATTACAGCAGATACTGCTTAAAGGGGGAAGAGTGGATTTAAACGCTCTAGCTGAAATGAAAATAGATATTCAGAACATTCACACCATTGCTGCAGATTTGCAGAACGTTCAAATGTCGGTGAATGCATTGAATAAAACCATTCAAACGAATAATGTATCCAAGTCTATAGTTTGTGGTATTATAGGAAACTTGCTGAGTGAGCATCTGAGCCTAAGGCTTCAAGAAATCAAACGAGGAGAATGGCCAAGGATAATGAACTCAACTTTATTATTCAATCTTATCAAAGACAGTGGTGTTACTTGTAGGAACTTTGCCCTTGCTAATGTAAGGAGCCTGGATACTCTTTGTAATAAAGATCGCATCGGAAAGCAGGAAGTACCTCTGACCATCGACATCCCTACATGGTCAACAAAACCCTTACCCGTATACAAGATGATCGTTCTTGGTGAGGTGGAGGTGAGAAATGGCACTAATATACTGAAACAACTGCTACCACAAAGCAGACTCGTCGTCAAGGATAACCAAGTATGGAAAACCATGGACCCCAACTGCTGTACCAAACGTGCCCAGGCCTGGCTTTGTTCCTGTTCTTTTGAGCGGCTGGAGTACGTAGAGGGTTGTGCTGCTACACACTCTGGAAACTGCCTGGTTCGATTACAAAAATTTGAACCGGCCTGGAAGAGAATAATTCATGGAGAAGACTCGAGGGTCTGTGCATTGGGGGTTCCCTCATTCACTTGGCAGAAGCAAGTTCAGTGCCGGACACCTATCAAAGGCTGGTGTGTGAACCTCACATATGGACTGTTAACAATCGGACAGGAAGACATTCAAGCCAATATCCACATGAATCAAGTATCTGTAAACATTGAGCAAACAGATCTTGGCAATTGGGACTCTATGATTTCTCCTTTATTTAAGAAAATTCCACCACTTTCAGTTGAATTGGATACATTATTTAAGAGGGATAGTAGGAAAATTATAGAATTACAAGAACTGGTGAAGGAAAACCTCATCAGTTCTAATAAAATTGCTAAAGAATTTCAGGAGCCTTGGTGGAGCATACCCAATAACACTCTCTCACCCGCTATTGAGAACTCTTTCCATGATTTTTGTGTTCGTTCAATTTATATTAATATGTTTTTTGTTTGGTTTATACTGTTGCGGTAGAAGACAACTAAGAACAATCCAGAAAAATAAGGAAAGCATAGAGATGGCTTCAATCTTAAGAGCCAGGGATGTCTGAGCGGTTTGATTGTGAATCGATTCTGATTCGAACCGATCCAAGTGGGGGTATATGTAGTATATTGTGTCTAATATATATATATATATATGTTATATATATATATTATATATATGTAGTGTTTTTATTTAGGCATTCTAAAGACAAGGCTTTGGTAGCCGTTATCTAATTTCGCATATTAAAAGAGGGTTTGTTGGTCAAAGGACAAATGGCCAGACCAGACTTACTGGAACAGATAATGATTATCTTAATCTAATCAGCATTCACACATATCAAAGGGGGAATATGCAAGAATGTAAATTGGGGCAGCTTTATAATTACAACTATTCACAGCGTGGGGTTGTCTCCGGTCACTCTGAAAGACCGGGGCAGATCAAAGCATTTAATGGAAACGCCCAATCAAATTGCTCAGACATTCAGTGTGTGTGGGGGGGATATAACAGGACGTTCAATCTGTTTAGAAGTGTGTGTTCTTACGAAGGCACCCAAGAGTCACATGGTTCCATGGGGCTCTAAATATTACTAGCACTGTCGTGTCATGAACTCTGTTGGATTTTGTCGTCTGTAAGACTGTTCTGTTTGGAAGTCAATAAAATTGTCTCTCTCTGGGAGAATCGGGTTTTGCTGCGGAGACAATACTTTTAATAACTATATTCCATCTACGAGGAAGGAACGAATATATTAGATCACTACACAGTACAGCATAAAATACTTGAATGCTGGAGTATATTGCAGCTGGGCTGCTGTTTGAAGCTGTTTGAAGCGTTCCCAAGGGAACTGGCAGTTTTTTAAGCTCCATGTGGATGGACTCTAAAGTGCTCAGCTGTGAGCACTTTCCAGTTCTTCACCATGCTGAAGCATCTTCTCACGTGACTTGGGATCCTAGGCCTCCCTGGGGATTTCGCCAGAAGGTCCATGAGACTATCCTCTCATAGGTGCCACAGGAAGAAGCTTGGGTCCATGGCAAGTACATTTTTTAAAGTGGTTGTATAGGCTCAAGGTTTTTTATCTTTATGCATTCTTTGTAGGGCTGCAACTAAGGATTATTTTCATAATTGATTAGTTGGTCCATTATTGTTTCGATTAATCGGATAATGACCTTAATCACTTAAGGACCAAGCCTCTTTCTGAGATTTGGTGTTTACAAGTTAAAAACATTTTTTTTTGCTAGGAAAAAAATGTAGAACCCCCAAACATTATATATATATTTTTTCTAACACCCTAGAGAATAAAATGGCGGTCGTTGCAGTACTTTTGTCACACCGTACTTGCGCAGCAGTCTTACAAGCGCACTTTTTTGGGGGAAAAAACACTTTTTTTAATAAACAAATAAGATAACAGATAAGTTAGCCCAATTGTTTTTTATTGTGAAAGATAATGTTATGCCAACTAAATTGATACCCAACATGTCATGCATCAAAGTTGCACCCCCTCATGGAATGGCAACAAACTTTTACCCTTAAAAATCTCCATAAGAGAAGTTTAAAAAAATTCTACAGGTTGCATATTTTGAGTTACAGAGGAGGTCTAGGTCTAGAATGATTGCTCTCGCTCTAGCAATGGCAGCGATACCTCACATGTGTGGTTTGAACACCGTTTTCATATGTGGGCGCTGCTCACGTATGTGTTCGCTTCTGCAAGTGAGCTCGGCGGGACGGGGCGCATTTAAAAAAAAAAAAAAAAATTAGTTTCTTATTTATTTTACCTTATATTTTAGATTTTTACAGTGTTCTGTACAGTGTACAGTGTTCCCCAAAAATTGGGCCACTTTTATTCCTATTACAAGGAATGTAAAGCATGACAGGACCTCTTAAATATGAGATTTGGGGTCAAAAAGACCTCAGATCTCATATTTACACAAAAAATGCAATAAAAAAAAAAAAAAAAAAGAAGAACATTGGGCGGGAGTGATGTTTTGACGTCGCTTCTGCCCTGCAAAGATATGGAGACAGGTGGTGGCCCATCTTTCCCTCACTCGTCTCCATGTCAGGCTAGGGACAGGATCCGGTAAGCGGTGGAAGGGGACAGGAGAGAGGCGGGCCCTCTCCCGCCACCCATAAGAGTAATCTCACGGCAAATCTGTCGCAGAGACCACTTTTATCCTGAAGCGGACCACCCGCTGAAGAGGATACCGGGGTTATGGTAGCTAGCTGCTACCATAACGACGGTATTCCTCTTCAAATTAGCGACCTAAAACAACAGTGAGCGGTCCATAAGTGGTTAAAAAAAAAAGTCTGGTGTATAATTAAGTCAATATGGAAAGTTTAAAAAAAAAAAAGCAAAATTTATTCTTAAAGAGGTGTGCCCATCAAAAATTTTTTTTTTAAAAGTCAGCAGCTACAAATACTGCAGCTGCTGACTTTTAAAGAATTGGACACTTACCTGTCCCAGGGTTCAGCGATGCGGAGGAACGAAGCCCCCCCTCGTTCCCGCTCCACTCGCGGCGCCGGCATCCTTACTGTGGGCACCCGGCTGTGGCTTCACAGCCGGGCACCCACTGCACATGCGCGAGCGGTGCAGCAAACCGTGATACGCCGCACAGTCATCTGGGACCTGTCACGTGTCCCAGATGACTGACTGCCGAGGGGAAGT
Organism: Lithobates sylvaticus; assembly: GCA_028564925.1. Classification (NCBI taxonomy): domain Eukaryota; kingdom Metazoa; phylum Chordata; class Amphibia; order Anura; family Ranidae; genus Lithobates; species Lithobates sylvaticus. Next base: position 363,279,276 of record CM053029.1, on the reverse strand, counting down.
GACGTTTCTAGCCCGAGCTGAGGAAGAGGCAGATTTCGTGGGACCACATAGCAACAGGGAGAAATAGGTTAGTGGATTTTTTTTTTTTTTTTTTTTTTATCCAATTATTTTTTATTGTCAGATTTTATGTAAATACACATAATGTCATTTTGGGGGAAAACACCACTTTAAAATATCTCTAAATAGTAAAGTAAATATAAATAACCAGCTATACGGTTAGTTAGCAAAATCTCTAATCCACTCTGAGAATGACAGACAGAAGAGATATACTGTATATACTATTAGAGGTGGAATCTGGTAAACCTCATCAGACTCAGAGATCTAATTATGTCATAGGCAGGCGATAAAAGCTACCTGCACCATACAAAAGCCTATATGCTAGCCATACAAAAACAATGTCTTCCTTCAAAAAAATTTTTATTTTAACAAACATGTTATACTTACCTGCTCTGTGTAATGGTTTTGCACAGAGCAGCCCCGATTATCTTCTTCTGGGGTCCACCACCGGCACTTCTGGCTCCTGCTGCCTTAAAGTACCCCAATAGCAAGCTGCAAAATATAGTATAGAGTGCCCCAATAGCAAGGTAAAAAAAAAAAAAAAAAAACTTCTGCCTTTAGAACCGCTCACTTCCTGCCCAGGACTACATGTTCAATGAGGCATTGCTCCTTACATTTACATTCACAAATTCTCAGGCACTTCTTGACATGATTAATCGATTCGTTGTTTCGGCCCTAATTCTATGCATGAAGGTAAAAAAAGTGTGTGCAGCAGCACCCCCAGCCCCCTTAAACCTTATCGGAGACCCATCTTGATCCAGCAATATGCACAAGTGCCTTGGCTCTCCCAGGTCCCTCCTTCATTGGCTGGGAAAGAAGCGGTAGCCATTGGCTCCTGCTACTGTCAATCATAGCCAGTAAACCAATGAGGAGAGAGCAGGAGAGAGGCCGCACCACGGCTCCGTATGTGAATGGACACATGGCGCATCGGCTCAGGAGCCCCGGCTTGCTATGTGGGCACTAGACAGGAGGGAGGTGCCAGACGCACCAGCAGGAGACCTGAGAAGAAGAGGATCAGGGCTGCTCTGTGCAAAACCACTGCACAATGCAGGTTAGTATGACATGTCTGTAATTTAAATAAATAAATAAATGAATGAACCTTTAACCGATTCAGCCCCGGAAGGTTTTACCCCCTTCCTGACCACAGCACTTTTTGAGATTCGGCACTGTGTCGCTTTAACTCACAATTGTGTGATATTGCACCCAAAAAATTGATGTCCTTTTTTTCCAACAAATAGAGCTTTCTTTTGGTGGTATTTGATCCCCTCTGCGTTTTAAATTTTTTGCGCTATAAACAAAAAAAGAGCGACAATTTAGAAAAAAAAAAAAAGCAATTTTTTTTACTTTTTGCTATAATAAATATGCCCCAAAAATATATAAAAAAAAAACGAATTTTTTTCCTTGGTTTAGGCCGATATATATTCTTCTACGTATTTTTGGTAAAAAAAAAAAGCAATAAGCGTATATTGTTTGTTTTGCGCAAAATTTATAGCGTCTACAAAATAGGGCATAGTTTTATCATGACTGTGACATTATGGCGGACATGTCAGACACTTTTGACACTATTTTGGGACCATTGTCATTTATACAGCGATCAGTGCTGTAAAAATGCACTGATTACTGTGTAAATGACACTGGCTTGGAAGGGTTTAAACACTAGGGGGCGATCAAAGGGTTAAGTGTGTCCTAGGGAGTGATTCTAACTGTGGGGGGAATGGGCTTCCACTCACATGACAGCGATCACTGTCATGTCACTAGGCAGAACGGGGAAATGCCTTGTTTGCATGGGCACTTGCCTGTTCTGCGGCTGACACGATCACCGGGAGACCGGCGGACATTGAGTCTGCTGGTCCCGTGGGCGCGGTCACGCCGTATGCAGCGCGCGCGATAGCCCCGCCAATTAAAGGGGACGTACAGGTATGCCCATTTGCCCACCACTGCTATTGTGCCGACGTGCGGCGGTCGGCAAGTGGTTAATATCACTTTAACTTTGCTTGCCAGTTACTAAACTGTGACTTTGGATTGAAGCCAGGAGACAGCCAGGATGCTAGTAGAAGGTCAGCAATGGCAGACTTTGTATTTTTCTTAATACAAATAGGCAATATTGTTTGTAAAATTGTCTGCTAGATATTTTCATCCTATTCGAGCTAGTGATTGATGCCGACAAATTACACGATGGGGTTCACGGCGCTATACAATGTATAATTGATTATGCTGTAGTAGTTATAACACATCTTAGAGCCTAATGTTCATAAGCTTATATACGTCGATAAGTCATCCATTTTTCATGGCATAAGCTCTTATGACTTTATAATTTGCAACATATTTACAAGTGTGTTGCTTTTCATGTGTCATAAATTATGCAGTCATTTAAATTCTTCTACAGTGGATTTTCTTTCCTCCAGGAAGAAAGGAACCAGAAGTGCACATACAGTGCCTTAAAAAAAAAGTATTCATACCCCTTGAAATTTTCCACATTTTGTCACGTTACAACCAAAAACATAAATGTATTTTATTGGGATTTTATGTTCTAGACCAACACAAAGTGGCACAAAGCCCTGGTTTACACTGGTGCGATTTGACATGTCAAATCGGCGGCAATTGCCAGCAAAGGCACTGTCCTAATCGGTGCGACGCCGCATTTGCAGCGCCGCACCAATTTCAACAAGTAGTTTCTGTACTACTTTTTGTGATTTCAGGTTGTGTTTTCCTTTGGCATCTGTGCAGAAACCCGCACAGATCTTTGAAAACGCCGCTGAAATCAGGACTGACATCCGCGTGAACCTGGGCATAATTGTGAAGTGGAGGGAAAATGATAAATTTTCAAAACGTTTTACAAATAAATATCTGAAAAGCATGAAGTGCATTAGAGCTGCGCGATTACTCGTTAAAGAATCTAGATCGCGATTCAACTCTCCTCACAATCTTAAAATCACCTTTTCCCCGATTCTATGTAACAAGTGCAGAGAGTTCTCTGCTCACTTCTGACCGCTGACGGAAGAAAAATAAATAAATCCCAGCAGCATGCCAAGTTTTATCATAACATCGCTTAGGCGGATATAAAGAGAAACATTGGGGTATATTTATTAAAACTGTTACACTTAGAAGCTGATTGGCTACCATGCACAGCTTCAGATTCTAACTTCAGCTTGTTCAATTAAGCTTTGCCAATAAAAACCGGAAGCCGATTGGTAACTATGCAGAGCTGCACCAGATTTTGCACTCTTTAGCTTTAGTAAATAACCCCCATTGCATCTTCTGTTCTTTTAGATGAAAGGAATGAACTTCAGTCTGTAAACAAGGTCAGTTTAACCACTTTTTCTGGCACTTGTTGCTTACAAGTTAAAATCAGTGTTTTTTTGCTAAAAAATTACCTGGAACCCCCAAACAATATATATACATTTTTTGTAGCAGAGACCCTAGAGAGAAAAATGGCGGTTGTTGCAATATTTAATGTCACACCGTATTTGTGCAGTGGTCTTTCAAACGCAATTTTTTGGGGGTGAAAAAAATACACTTTAATAAAATTATTTTTTTAAAATAAACAGTACAGTTAGCCCAATTCTTTTGTATAACGTGACAGATAATGTTATGCCACGAGAATCGTGATCTTTATTCCAAGCAAGAAAATCGTAATTCTCATTTTAGCCAGAATCGTGCAGCTCCAACATGGAGGTGACAGCCGCAGCAATGCTTGATGAGGCAGCGAGCATAAATTACACTTAATGCTCTTAAATTGAGACAAGTACACACTATAGAGGGATATTCTTTGTTCATATTTTATGTCTGAAGTTTACCAACACTTTAAAGAATAAGTTTACTTTTTTGAAATAATAATAATAATAAATGCACATTATTTTGCACCAGCAATCGCTGAAATGGGTGGAACATCTTACGTGTTCCCTAAGGTGAACTTATCCTTAAAACGCACTACAATGCTGCTAAAGTGTGAATCCAGTATATACGTTTTTGGTTTATCAGGTCTAACATATGTTATTAACTCTGCAAAATAGGAACCACACCTAAAAAATTTAAAGTTACATGAATGCAGCATTTTTTGAGCAAATACGTTCAGTGTGTGCTCTACTTTCCAGCTCACGATATGGGGGCGGTGTATTGTTGAGCACAGACGGTGTATCTAATAATAGCTTATCAAAGTCAGCCACGAATGAAGAAAGCAATTAAAGACAAAATGTATTGGGAAATGTTCTTGATAATAATTCAGTACTGAAATAGTTACATGCTTTGTATTTCTTGATTTTACAGGACCACTCCAGGGCTCCCATCGCTTTAAGCATGAAGTAAAAATGAGTTGTGCGTACCTAGTATCTTCTGTTTAATAGAATAGAATTACCGGTATATGTATGTATGTGAACCCACAAATAAAAAAATAATGAACAAATGTATAAAAAAAACTGACTCTAATGCCGCGTACACACGATAGGATTTTCCGACAACAAAATCCATGGGATTTTTTCAGACGGATGTTGGCTCAAACTTGTCTTGCATACACACGGTCACACAAAGTTGGTCGGAAATTCTGAACGTCAAGAACGCAGTGGCATACAACGCATACGACGAGCCGAGAAAAATTAAGTTCAATAGCCTATGCTGCTCTTCTGCTTGATTCAGAGCATGCATGGCACTTTGTGCGTCGGAATTGTGTACACACGATCGGAATTTCCAACAACGGATTTTGTTGTCGGAAAATTTGAGAACCAGATCTCAGATTTTGTGTGACGGAAATTCCTATGGAAAATGTGTGATGGAGCCTACAAACAAGGTCCTATCACACATTTTCCATCGTAAAATCCTATCGCGTGTACAGGGCATAAGGCTCCATTCAGGCTGCGGTGTTGCATTCTTATAGCATGTTTTTGGAGCTGCACCATTCATTTGAATGTGGCATCCTCAGTCTTTTCCCTCTGCTCCAAAGAAGCCCATGTACCAAAGTTTTTGCGCATTTTGTCATATAGAAAACTGCTACCCGCATTTGGGGTGCCATTAAGAAATAACGGCACCGCAAGTGCGTTGCATGTTCTCTGCGCATTTGCAGAAAAGCAAGGTGTGAAAGGGGCCTAACATTGCTTCCATACACACACAGATACCTAAAAAGTTTGGTGAATGGTCTGATATCTCAGCAGAAACATGGGCCAGGTGAGCGCACATCCACATGGCTATCCAGAGACACGTAGAGAAGCACCGCCTAGCATTTAGTACACGTGACCATCAGGGTAAACCTGCTGCGGGCAGACGAACATCGTCAGTGTGAGAGGTAGGGTCACAATGCAATGAAGCAACGAGTGAACATCAAGTTCTCCTACAAATTGGGGAAAACGGGGTGGAGATGTATGAAATGTTGATGCAAGTGTATGGGACGGAAGCCGTGAGTAGAAAATGTGTTTATGACCGGTTTAAACGCTTTCGCGACAGGTAGGAAAAGACTGAGGATGCCACGTTCGAGTTGGCCATCGACAAGCAGAACCACAGACATGATCGAGTGACTGTGACAAATTTTGTCACGAGATCTGTGACTGACTCTACCATTGATGGCGGAGAAATTGGGCATGAGCAAGGACACGGTGCGCACCATTGCCGCAAAGATTAGGAAAAGCGCATGATCTGTTTCCAGTTTGTGCAGCATAAGCTGGCAGAGGACAGAAATCAAAACAGATGGAAACCTCTTTCTGCGAACCATCGTCACAGGGAATGAGACCTGGTGCTACCAGTTCAAACAAGAATCAAAGCGGCAAATCGATGGAATGGCATTCACTTTCTTCCCTGCAACCCAAAAAGAGTCGCCTTCATTGACAACAATGGCATCATCCATAAGGACGTGGCGGCAATCTAAGAATGTGTGACAGCAGTTCTGCGATCTATCGTAAAGACCTTCCTTGTCTTTGCTGACAGTTTCCAGAAGCTTTATGAACGTTGCCAAAAGTGTGTTGTGAAGGATGGTGATTATTTTGAAAGGCAATAAAAAGGTAATTTGTTTTCTGATGCCATTTACCAATCTTTTTAGACGCACCTCGTATTTCTTTAAACAGTGCATCCAAAAAACAAAGTTCAGTAGACACTTCTTCACATGGTGATAAAATTTATATTATATATATATATATATATACACATACACACACACACACACACACACACACACATACACATACACATACACACACACACACACACACACACACACAAAAGTGAGTACATCCCTTACATGTTTGTACATTTTTATTATATCTTTTTATGTGACGTAGTGAGTGTACAGCTTGTATAACAGTGTAAATTTGCTGTCCCTTCAAAATAACTTGACACACAACCATTAATGTATCAACCGCTGGCAACAAATGTGAGTCGTCCCCCGCCCCCCCCCCCATGTGAAAATGTCCAAATTGGGACCAAATAGCCATTTTCCCTCCCCAATGTCATGTGCCTGTGCCTTGTTAGTGTTACACAGTCTCAGGTGTGAATGGGGAGAAGGTGTGTTTAATTTGGCGCCATTGCTCTCACTCTCTCATACTGGTCACTGGAAGTTCAACATGGCATCTCATGGCAAAAAACTCTGAGGGGCTCTACATAAAGATGGCCCAGGGTATAAGAAGATTGCCAAGACCCTGAAACTGAACTGCAGCATGGTGGCCAAGACAATACAGTGGTTTAACATGACAGGTTCCACTCAGAACAGGCTTCGCCATGATCGACCAAAGAGGTTGAGTGCACGAGCGCAGTGTCATATCCAGAGGTCATGGCAAATAGACATACGAGTGCTGCCAGCATTGCTGCAGAGGTTGAAGGGGTGGGGGGTCAGCCTGTCAGATCTGACCATACGTCGCACACTGCATCAAATTGGTCTGCATGGCTGTCGTCCCAGAAGGAAGCCTCCTCTAAAGATGATGCACAAGAAAGCCCACAAACAGTTTGTGGAAGACAAGCAGACTAAGGACATGCATTATTGGAACCATGTGCTATGGTCTGATGAGACCAAGATAAACGTATTTGGTTCAGATGGTGTCAAGCATGTGTGGTGACAACCAGGTGAGGAGTACAAAGACAAGTGTGTCTTGCCTACAGTCAAGCATGGTGGTGGGAGTGTCATGGTCTGGGGCTGCATGAGTGCTGCTGGCACTGAGGAGCTACAGTTTATTGAGGGAACCATAAATGCCAACATGTACTGTGACATACTGAAGCAGAGCACAATCCCCTCCATTTGGAGACTGGGCTGCAGGGTGGTATTCCAACATGATAACGACCCCAAACACACCTCCAAGACAACCACTGCCTTGCTAAAGAATCTGAGGGTAAAGGTAATGGACTGGCCAAGCATGTCTCCAGACCTAAACCCTATTGAGCATCTGTGGGGCATCCTTAAAAAGAAAGGTGGAGGAGTACAAGGTCTCTAACATTCACCAGCTCCGTAATGTCATCATGGAGGAGCGGGAGAGGACTCCAGTGGCAACCTGTGAAGCTCTGGTGAACTCCATGCCCAAGAGGGTTAAGGCAGTGCTGGAAAATAATGGTGGCCACACAAAATAGACACTTTGCGCCCAATTTGGACATTTTCACTTAGGGGTGTACTCACTTTTGTTGCCAGCGGTTTAGACATTAATGGCTGTGTGTTACATAGTTACATAGTAAGGTTGAAAAAAAGATACCAGTCCATCTACTTCAACCTGAGTGAGTGTGGGTGCGTGTCTACAATTGTCCCTATCCCTGTACATTGTACATCGCACACTGAAATCGGTCCCTAACCTCAAGGAGCCCACAATCCAAAGGTCCCCATTCATATACTAGGGCCAATTTTGGACAGAAGCCAATTAACCACTTCCCGACCGCCCCCTGTATATATACACGTCGGCAGAATGGCACGTACAGGCAGAATCACGTACCTGTACGTGACATTCTTCCGGCGGTTGGGGGGTCCGATCGGACCCCCCTCCGCCGGCGGGGACGGTCGGGATGGCTTCAGAAGCGATGCGGGACGAGGTAACGGCCAGTCGTTTCTGGCCACCCCCTCCCGATCGCTCTGGCCAATGGGATTCGTCCGCTTCCTTCCCCTTCCTGTGTAATTGTAAACACAGGCAAGGGGAAGTGATGTCACGCTCCTCGTGTCGGTCTTTCTGACCGGGACGCCGAGCGGAGAAGACATCAAGTAAGTGCACAAACACTACACTGACACCAGGTACACATAGGCACACATTTCACCCCCCTGTCACCCCCTGATCACCCCCCAGATCACCCCCTGCCCCCCCTGTCACAGTGTCACTGATTGCAGTGATCATTTATTTTACTGATCACTGCATTTAGTGTCAGTGTGACTGCAATAACTGTCAGGGCAGTTAGTTTTAGGCCCCTTTAGGTCCAAGGTAGCCCCCTACCCCCCCCCCCAATAAAGGTTTAACCCCTTGATTGCCCCCTAGGTAACCCTTTCACCCCCTTTTGCCAGTGTCACTAAGCGATCGTTTTTTTTGATCGCTCTATTAGTGTCACTGGTGCCGCTAGGTAGCCAGTTTTTTTTTTAGGTAACCGCCAGGTTTATATAGGATTATAAATAGGTTTATAGGTCAGGTACCCCCATATTACAACCTAAATAAAGGTTTTAACCCCTTGATTGCCCCTAGAGTTAACTCTTTCACCAGTGATCACAGTATAAGTGTCACTGGTGACGCTGGTTAGCCAGTTAGTTATTTAGTTATTTAGGTTCCCCGTCAGGTTTTTATATAGCGTCAGGTACCCCCATATATTACCTAATAAAGGTTTTAACCCCCTGATTGCCCCTAGTTAACCCTTTCACCAGTGATCACCGTATAACTGTTACGGGTGACGCTGGTTAGTTAGCTTGTTTTTTTATACTGTCAGGGCACCCGCCATTTATTACCCAACTATCGGTTTAACCCCCTGATCGCCCGGCGGGTGATATCAATTAGGTGTTAGGGTCAAATAAGGTCTGCGTCGCCCCAGGTTAGTGCCAGTACCGCAAACACCCACGCGCAAAGCATACACCTCCCTTAGTGGTATAGTATCTGAACAGATCAATATCTGATCTGATCAGATCTATACTAGCGTCCCAGCAGTTTAGGGTTCCAAAAAACGCATTGTTAGCGGGATCAGCCCAGATACCTGCTAGCACCTGCGTTTTCCCCCTCCGCCCAGCCCAGCCCAGCCCACCCAAGTGCAGTATCGATCGATCACTGTCACTTCCAAAACACTAAGCACACATAACTGCAGCGTTCGCAGAGTCAGGCCTGATCCCTGCGATCGCTAACAGTTTTTTTGGTAGCGTTTTGATTCATTCGCCAGCAGCCTAGGAGCTTTTTTTCCTGTGAATCTCACTAGTGTACTACTAAATTTAGAGCCCAAAATGGCAAATCGCAAGTACACTAGTGAACAGGCCTACTTGTTTCTGAGTATGTCAGATAGTGAAGAGGAGGTCACTCATCTGTCAGAATCAGGCTCAGAATACGATCCAGTAGACGACAGCGGCTCCATGACAGATAGCTCTGGCGACGAAGGTGTGGTCCCTGCTAAGGTCAGGCGTACCCGATCCCGATCTTCTGATGTTGTTGAGGTGCAGGAACCGCAGGTCTCTCGTATGGAGCAGAGAAGTACTAGCGCCGCTATTCCTTCTGGTGAACTGGCAAGCACCAGCGGCCTAGTACACCCTGGACGTAGTCAAACCAGCACTGCAGTAACACTTGGTGACGTGGCGAGTCCCATAAGTGCAGTTCAAGCTGGCGAGGTGGCAAGCACAAGTAGTGTCCCGCTGCCACCAAGAAGAAGACAAAGGCAGGCCCGTCGATCACATAGTGTCCTTCCTGCAGAATTCGCCAATCCTGATTGGGTGCCCACCACTTCTGCAGAACCCCGTACTTCCCCCATTCACTGGCCAACCCGGTATTCAGGTGGAAACAGCCGATTTTAAGCCATCCGATTTTTATTCGCTGTTTTTCACGGAAGATCTCTATAGATCTATTGTGGACCAAAGTAATATATACGCTGGTCAACACATCGCCGCTAATCCCCAAGTGCCTTCCCTTGCCAGAGATTGGAAACCAATTACGGTTTCCGAATTTAAGACCTTTCTGGGCCTTTCCCTCAACATGGGCATACACAAATTCCCGACGCTGAGGTCTTATTGGTCCACCTCACCGCACCACCATATGCCCGTGTTCTCTGCCTCCATGTCCAGGGCACGATACGAACAGATCTTGCGGTTCATGCACTTCAGTGACAATGAACTTTGTCGTCCTCGTGGAGACCCTGAATTTGATCGGCTCTACAAAATTCGGCCCCTCATAAACCACTTCAACCAATGTTTTGCAGCCTTGTTTACGCCCAATCAAGTTGTCTGCGTTGACGAGTCCCTGATTAAGTTTTCTGGCCGCTTGTCTTTCAAACAGTTCCTTCCCAGCAAGCGTGCCAGATACGGGGTCAAGCTCTACAAGCTCTGTGACAGGGCAACAGGCTATACGTGGAGCTTTTCGGTTTATGAGGGAAAAGATAGTCACGTAGAGCCGTCCAGATTACATAGGGAGCGCTGGCAAGATAGTGTGGAACTTGGTGTCACCCTTATTCGGAAAGGGGTACCACTTGTACGTGGACAATTATTACACGAGCGTGCCACTGTTTAGTCACTTGTTTGATCATCAGATTGGAGCATGTGGCACCGTGCGACCTAATCGCCGGGGCTTTCCCCAGCGGCTTGTAGATTCCCGTCTTAGGCTGGGGGAGAGAGCCTGCTTGAAGTGTAATAACTTGCTCGCTGTGAAGTGGAGGGATAATAGGAATATGGTAATAATAGGTTTTCGTTCTTACCTCCCTTCATGCAGACACGACAGTCCAAATTCGTACGGCGGCTGGTGTTGTGACGAAACCCCTCTGTATCCACGAATACAACCTTAATATGGGGGGGGTGGACCTCAACGACCAGTTGTTGGCGCCGTACCTAGTTGTCCGTAAGGCTAGACGCTGGTACAAAAAAGTGTCTATTTATTTATTCCAATTGGCTTTGCTGAATGCTCATGTGCTATACGGAGCTTCAGGCGGGACGTTACCCTTCCTTGAATTCCAGGGAGCGGTTGTCATGGAACTCCTGTATCCAGGCGATTCCACACCTCACCATCCCCTACCAAATGCAGTAAGCCGGCTGCATGAGAGGCATTATCCTCATGTCCTCCAGAGTACCCCTACCCAACGAGCCCCCAAAGAAGATGTCGTGTCTGTAGCAAGCGCGGATTTAGGCGTGACACCCGTTATTATTGTCCACGCTGTCCTGACAATCCTGGTCTCTGCGTTGGTGAATGCTTTGAACGCTACCACGAACTAGTGAGGTATTAGCGTAGGGTACAGCATTTCACAGGCTAGGATACACTTTCACAGGGTCTCAAGAATGCCATCGCATTTTGAGACCCGACCGTTGCAGTTAAAATTATAGTTACAGGGTCTCAAGAATGCCATCGCATTTTGAGACCCGACCGTTACAGTTAAAATTATAGTTATAGTTTAAAAAAAAAAGTGTAAAAAAAAAATAAAAATAAAAAAAAAAAGTACAAAAAAAAAAAAAACCCCCCAAAAAAATATAAAATAAAAAACCAAAAATAGTTGTCGTTTTATTGTTCTCTCTCTATTGTTGCTCTTTTTTACTCTATTCTATTCTGCAATGTTTTATTATGTTTTATCATGCTTGCTTTTCAGGTATGTTTTATTGTTAACCATTTTTTTGTTTTCAGGTGCGCCATTCAGTTGCAGCGCGGATTTATTTATCTTGACAGCAACAGCGTTTGCTCCCACGATACATAAAGCCGCGACTCCAACACTGTAGGAGGTGATTTCACCACCACAGTTAAAAAAAAGAGCATATATGCCGAAGCATGGGGGCAGCAGAGGGCGGAGGAGCGATTTTGCTCCTAATGCCACGTACATACGGTCGAAAAAAGTCCGACCATGTGTACGTGGCATAACTTTTTTGCGGGAGGATGCCCCCATGCTTCGGCATATATATATTTTAGGCACCGGTTGCGTTAACAAAATGTTTTATTTTTTACTATGTTTTTTTTTTGGTATTTGCTTTGCAGGTATGGTATGGTAAGGTCTTACTGTTATACTCTAATGTTACTTTGTTTTAATGTTAACCATTATTTGCTTAGCAGGTACGCCATTCAGTTGCAGCGTGGATTTATTTATCTTGACAGCAACAGCGTTTGCTCCCACGATACATAAAGCCGCGACTCCAACGCTGTAGGAGGTGATTTCACCACCACAGTTAAAAAAAAGAGCATATATGCCGAAGCATGGGGGCAGCAGAGGGCGGAGGAGCGATTTTGCTCCTAATGCCACGTACATACGGTCGAAAAAAGTCCGACCATGTGTACGTGGCATAACTTTTTTTGCGGGAGGATGCCCCCATGCTTCGGCATATATAAATGGTGCATGTATGCCCATCATTAGAAGTGGGTGGATGAAGGGAGGTATTCTAATGGTGGGCATACCCACCGCGCCATTGGGAAATTGGGAAAGCATTTTATCACACCGATCTTGGTGTGGTCAGATGCTTTGAGGGCACAGGAAAGATCTAGGGTCTAATAGACCCCAATTTTTTCAAAAAAAGAGTACCTGTCACTGCCTATTGCCATCATAGGGGATATTTACATTCCCTGCGATAACAATAAAAATGACAACTAAGAAAAAAAAAATGGAAGGAACAGTTTAAAAATAAAATAAAAAAGCTAAATAAAAAGAAAAACTAAAAAAAAAAAAAAAAAAAAAAAAAAAAGCACCCCTGCCCCCCCTTCTTTTGCGCAAAGGCGAACACAAGCGTTGGTCTGGCGTCATATGTAAACAGCAATTGCACCATGCATGTGAGGTATCACCGCGAAGGTCAGATCGAGGGCAGTAATTTTAGCAGTAGACCTCCTCCGTGAATCTAATGTGGTAACCTGTAAAGGCTTTTAAAGGCTTTTAAAAATGTATGTAGTTTGTCGCCACTGCGTGTTTGTGCGCAATTTTAAAGCATGTCGTGTTTGGTATCCATGTACTCGGCCTAAGATCATATTTTTTATTTCATCAAAAATTTGAGCAATATAGTGTGTTTAAGTGCATTAAAATAAAAAAAAGTGTATTTTTTCCACAAAAAATGCGTTTGAAAAATCGCTGCGCAAATACTGTGTGGAAAAAAAAAATGCAACACCCACCATTTTAATCTGTAGGGCCTTTGCTTTAACAATATATATATAGTGTTTGGGGGTTCAACGTAATTTTCTTGCAAAAAAAAAATATGTTTTCATGTAAACAAAAAGTGTCAAAAAGGGCTTTATCTTCAAGTGGTTAGAAGAGTGGGTGACGTGTGACATAGGCTTCTAAATGTTGTGCATAAAATGCCAGGACAGTTCAAACCCCCCCCAAATGACCCCATTTTGGAAAGTAGACACCCCAAGCTATTTGCTGAGAGCAATGTTGAGCCCATTAAATATTTTTTTTTTTGGTCCCAAGAGATTGAATAATGAAAAAAAAAAAAAAAAATAATATTTTTTTTTTACAAAAACTTGTCACTAAATGATATATTGCTCAAACATGCCATGGGCATATGTGGAGATACACCCCAAAATACATTCTGTTGCTTCTCCTGAGTACGGGGATACCACATGTGTGGGACTTTTTGGGAGCCTAGCCGCGTACGGGACCCCAAAATCCAAGCACCGCTTTCAGGCTTTCTAAGGGTGTAATTTTTTTATTTCACTCCTCACTGCCAATCACAGTTTCGGAGGCCATGGAATGCCCAGATGGCACAAACCACCCCCAAATTACCCCATTTTGGAAAGTAGACACCCCAAGCTATTTGCTGAGAGGTATGGTGAGTATTTTGCAGATCTCGCTTTTTGTCACAATGTTTTGAAAATTGAAAAAAGAAAAAAAAATTTTTTTTTCTTTACTTTCTTCATTTTCAAAAAACACATGAGAGCTGTAAAATACTCACCATGCCTCTCAACAAATAGCTTGGGGTGTCTACTTTCCAAAATGGGGTCATTTGGGGGGGTTTTGTGCTATTTTGGCATTTTATGGCCTTCGAAACTGTGATAGGTAGTGAGGAGTGAAATCAAAAATTTGCACCCTTAGAAATCCTGAAGGCGGTGCTTGGGTTTCGGGGCCCCGTACGCGGCTAGGCTCCCAAAAAGTCCCACACATGTGGTATCCCCATACTCAGGAGAAGCAGCAAAATGTATTTTGGGGTGCAATTCCACATATAACCATGGCATGTGTGGGCAATATATCATTTAGTGACAACTTTGGGCAAAAAAAAAAAAGTTTGT